>PITA01002218.1:23956-127768 GCA_004023965.1 Spilogale gracilis
AGTAAGTGAAACCATGTGATACTTGACTTTCTCTTCTTGGCTTATTTCACTCAGCATAATCTCTTCCAGTCCAGTCCATGTTGCTACAAAAGTTGGATATTCATCCTTTCTGATGGAGGCGTAGTATTCCATTGTATATATGTACCACATCTTCTTTATCCATTCATCTGTTGATGGGCACCTTGGCTCTTTCCACAGTGTGGCGATTGTGACCATTGCTGCGATGAACATTGGGGTACATATGGCCCTTCTTTTCACTACATCTGTATCTTTGGGGTAAATGCCCAGTAGTGCAATTGCAGGATCATAGGGTAGCTCTATTTTTAATTTTTTAAGGAATCTCCACACTATTTTCCAAAGTGGCTGTACCAATTTGCATTCCCACCAACAGTGTAAGAGAGTTCCCCTTTCTCTGCAGCCTCTCCAACACTTGTTGTTTCCTGACTTGTTAATTTTGTAACAGTGCATTTTCTTAAAACAAGAGAGATCCTGATGTGCCTGGGTGGCTCAGTCATTAAGCATCTGCCTTCAGCTCAGGTCATGATCCTGGAGTCCTGATATCGAGCCCCATATCGGCCTCCCTGCTCGGCAGGAAGCCTGCTTCTCCCTCTCTCACTCCCCCTGCTTGTGTTCCCTCTCTAGCTGTGTCTCTCTCTGTCAAATAAATAAATAAACTCTTTTAAAAACAAAACAAAAAAATGAGAGAGATCTCTCCCTCTCTTGAAGGCACTTCGTGACAGGGCACTTATGGCTAAGTTTGTTCATTTGTATTCACATGTTCAGTCGTTGTGCCCCAAGCTCACTCAGGCTAACAGAGGCAGGAGAGATGTGCAGCCTTGTCCAAAGGTTGTGCTGGAAGCAGCCTACCTCATCCAAGGGGCAGGGTCTTGCTGGGGTGGAGGGGCGATCCGTGGCTGCCTGCCCAGACATCCTCTCTTTGATGTGATTTCCATCTTGGGACTCTTTGGTACCCTTGCTCGCCATCCAGACATCCATCAGCACCCCTTCAGTTCTCAAGTCAGTTCTGAAATATTGACTTTAAATCATAGAAACCATGGCATTTGTTCACTTAATCTTCTACAGTCCCAATGAAGCAAATGTGAATTTTTGCTGCATTTTTTTCTGGTGAAGGAACAGAGACACAGAGAAGTAAGGTAACATACCTGATAAATGACAGGGGGTATTTGGATGCAGGAAGTCTGGTTCCAGAGTCTGTGCTTTTAACCATATCTCCCTTAAGGTCAAAAGGAAACAGACTGAAGTCTTTGCTTCCTGGAAGTTCCTTGAGTCCTACATAAGGTTGTCCTTTCCTCACCACCATCCCAGCCTCACTACCTAAACAATTCTAGAGCAAAGACTCTGTCAAACAGCAAAAGATACCGGGTGACCCGTTCTTATGAGCAAGTTGCATAAGCTCACTCATCCTCAGTTCTCCCATATGCAAAATGGGAGCAAGCATCTTCATTTAACATACGGTTATTAAGTGTGAACTCAGAGTGTTAACACATGTGAAGTGCCTAAAACAATGACTGGCTCCTAGGAAGTACTCTGTAAGAGTAGTCTGTCTACAATCCCACCACGTCTACTATTATCAATAATGTTATTTATAGTTTTCCTCGTTGTCAAGATGATACATGCAGTAACAAGAACAGATAAATCTTTTCAAGGTATGACACCGACTATTCAAATTCATCACCATTTAGGATGTAGTTGTCATGGCTCCTGTGTATTAAGAGGCTATATTAGTAATCTCCAGAGAAACAGAACCAATAGGCACTGTGTATGTGTGTGTGTGTGTGTAGAGATTTATTTTAAGGAATTAGCTCATGTGATTGTGGAAACTGACAAGGCCAAATTCTACAGGGTTGGCCAGGAGGCTGGAGACCCAGGGAAGAGTTAATATTGAGTCTAAAGGCAGTCTGATGGCAGAATTCCCTCTTCTCCAGAGGACTCTAGTCTTTTTTTTTTCTTAAGGCCTTCAACTGATTGGATGAGGCCCACCCACATTCTGGAGGGTAATCTGCTTAACTCAAAGCCTACTGATTCAAATCTTAATTGCATCAAAAAAAAATACTCCACAGCAAGAATTAGACTGGTATTTGGCCAAATATCTGGGCTCCGCGGCCTAGTTCCATTGGTACATAAAATTAGCCATCACAGGCATAATCACAATCTATTATTTTGACTTTAGAACACAGTCACAGACAGATGCTACATTTTGCTCCTCTGAGTCAGAATCCATCTCCACCCAGAATTAGCTGCAGAGAAGAAGAGAGCCATCACGACAAAGGTTCATTAGTCCTGGTATATGTATGTGTGGCCCCAGGCAGAATGAGAAAATCCCCGGGAGCCCCGTTTTAATAGCCAAGTCAGGGTCATGGAAGATTTTGAACTTCAAATCCCAAACTGCGAGGATTCTTTTCTCTCTGCTGGAATTGACCAGAAACAGCAATCCCCTGTATAACCACAAGCCACAGAGTTGTGACATGCTGTTGTCTATTCTAGTAGACTTTAATGGGAAACAAGACAGCCTCTAAGCCCAGGATGGAATCCTCCTTCCTTATTCATAAATGTGTTTCTCCTGATGAACGGCATCTTCTGGGGTAATTGACAGATCTGCCACAGAATGCCCACTTGGGGTAGGCAACTTGCAATAGCCCACGGATTTCCCAGTTATGAATAACTGTCAGCCTCTTTTTCAACTGGGCTATAGGGTCCTAGGCTACCATCCAATTTCCAGAGCCGAACAGTGGGGTTGAAATAATGACAGTGGCAGTTCAGCAAATAATTTTTAATCTTTTCAAGTTAACCCAGGTGGCAGCCTCAGAGAGGTGCCTCTCAGATCTCAGCAGCTGCTGTGGGGATCGCTAGTTGCCACCCCACAGGACTGGCATGGCGCTCACGGAGAGGCCCAGCTTCCAATGTGTAGCTCCCGCAGTAAGGGTGCCAGGACCAGCCTACGCCTGCCCCATGTGGGACTTCCCCAACAGGCAGCCTTCACTAGCATAGTGTTGGAAGGGCACCACTTGTTGTTAGAACGTCACTTTTAAGCCTTAACTTGGAGAGGCTCGCCTCCCATTTTGCCCATGGCAATCCCATTTTATACTCCTTGTCAGGCACCATTATTAATCGATCCCTGAATATTCTCAAAGACGCTCATGTTGGATAATAAATTATACTGGTTGGGCGCCTGGGTGGCTCAGTGGGTTAAGGCCTCTGCCTTTGCCTCAGGTCATGATCTCAGGGTCCTGGGATGGAGGCCCACATCCAGCTCTCTGCTCGGCAAGGAGCCTGCTTCCGCCTCTCTCTCTGCCTGCCTCTCTGCCTACTTGTGATCTCTCTCAGTCAAGTAAATAAATAAAAATCTTTCTAAAAATAAATAAATAAATAATAAATTCTACTGGTTACCCCAGCGGCAGCTTGTATTTAAAGCTGCATCCAATAAAATGTTTCCCAAAGTACATTTTGTGGAAGAAACTCTTAGAAGATGTTCCAGGGGAAAGAGGTCACTACATAAACAAACTTGGGAAATATCCTGCCCGTGGACAACACCCATTAGCTCCCCAGCCTCTTGGAGAAGTCTTGGGGTAGAAAGCCTTGTATGACCTTGCTGTATTTAACATTTCCCCAGCTCACTGAACCACACATTTTAATCTTGAACATATAATGCCATGGAGAGAAATACAGCCAAGACTGAATTCTCTCTTCTCGAAGCTGCCCTTCAAAACGGCTCACAACATGAGGAGGTTCCAAGCGTGGCAGCTGGCTCACTTAGCGGTTCTGGCTCGAGGCAGGAAAGAACCGTCCCAGTGTATTCACCTCGGAGTGCTATTCACATTAGCCACTGCGAGCCACTAAGGCATTTTGGCCCTCAGTCAAGTGAAGTCATTTGGATCTGGATGTTGCTTTTAATAGCCTCTAATTTTACTCATAAAATTTCTCAATCACAAAAGTCCTCAATTTGGCTACCAAATTGGGAATTTTGTGAGCAAATCACTTGATCCAGTCACCGAGGTGATTTCAAAGAGCACTTTCCATCTGGCCAGGTCTCCTGCTCTCAGCGCTGCCAAAACGATCCCATAAACACAGCTTCTCAATTTGGAATGCAGGAGTTGGCCATGGCCATGTTTACTACACATCCAACTCGTTCCACCGCTTGGATCACGCACTTGCATCACGTGCATGTGTATCCGTCCTCTAAGAGGCCACATCACGCTGTAGACATCTACGGATGCCTTACGTATTTTGGCAAAATGTGTTGTGCCGAGTACTTAGTTGCAAGAAAGGAAGAGAAGGAAGGAGAGAGGGAGAGCAGGAGGGAGGGAAGAGGAAAGAAAGAAAGAAAGAAAGAAAGAAAGAAAGAAAGAAAGAAAGAAAGAAAGAAAGAAAGAAAGAAAGAAGGAAAGAAAGAAAGAAAGAAAAGAAAGAAAAGAAAGAAAAGAAAAGAGAGAGAGAGATGTGGGGAGAAGGAGGAAAGAAGATTTTACCAACACAGATGAACGCTATGGATGGCTTTATGTTTGCACTAAAAGACTAATGATGTTTTTAAATTACTGCTTATGTTCTGTTAATGCTCCCAAATATGTTACATTTAGAATGAAAATATATTTTTTCAAGAATTCATCAGATAAAAGCAAGGACACAAGGACAATGAATTAAGTACAATGTCTCTTGGTTTTTGGTTAAAGAAATCCTGATTCAATTTGTTTTAGTCTTAACATCATTTTCTGTAATCTCCCAACCAACTGAATGAGACACTAATTATGAATCATACTGAAAGCTATATCAAGTACTGTTGATATATAGGAAACAAATTGTGTCTAAATAATAATTTGTAAAATCCTTATGCAAGGATAGAGTTCTCTTGTTGCTCTCTAAATACAAGACTTGCTTTTAGGGTTCCTGGGTGGCTCAGTAGGTTAAAGCCTCTGCCTTCAGCTCATGTCATAATCTCAGGGTCCTGGGATCAAGACTGGCATTGGGCTCTCTGCTCAGCGGGGAGCCTACTTCCTCCTCTCTCTCTGCCTGCCTCTCTGCCTACCTGTGATCTTTCTCTCTGTCAATAAATAAATAAAATATTTTTTTAAAAAGACTTGCTTTTATTTTTTTATTGTTACTTAAAAATTTTTTTCCAGTGTTCCAAGATTCGTTCCCCATTCCCCACACCCAGTGCTCCACGCAATAGGTGCCCCCAGTACCCACCACCAGGCTCTCCCATCCCCCACCCCCTCCCTCCAAGTCCCTCAGTTTGTTTCTGTGTCCAAAGTCTCTCTTATTTTGTTTCTCTCCCTGGATTACCCTACTTCCCATTTACTTTCCTTCTCCCACTCTTCTCCAGGTTACCCTTCATGCACCGCAAGTAAGTGAAACCATGTGATAGTTGACTTTCTCTACTTGGCTTATTTCACTCAGCATAATCTCTTCCAGTCCAGTCCATATTGCTACAAAAGTTGGATATTCATCCTTTCTGATGGAGGCATAGTATTCCATTGTGTATATAAGACTTGCTTTTAAAATATGACACCTGGGATGTCTAGGCGGCTCAGTCAGTTAAGTGTCCAACTCTAGATTTCAGCTCAGGTCATGATCTTAAGGTCTTCAGATTGAGCCCCATGTCATGTTCCATGATCAGTAGGAAGTCTGTGTTTGAGAATTCTTGCTCTTCTCCCTCTGCTCCTTCCCCTACTCACACCCTCTCAAATAAATAAATAAATCTTTAAAAAACTAAAATAAAATAAATACCACTTCCCTGATTTGAAGAAAACATAATAGTCTAACATATTATTATATTATTATTACCACTAGTATATTATTATACTATTATATTATTATTCAATTATTATAGTATTATTAAATTACTATTTTATTATGACATCACTATTAAAATATCATTAAATCATCCAATGGGATAAAAGAGAATGTCCCATTCATGCTAAATATTGATCTCTTAAAATACAAATTTTTTAAACTAGCTTATTGAGTTCTTATGGTTACCTTTAATTTTCTGTCCTTAAAATTTTGGAGGGGCTATTTAAAATATAGTATTACTTTTTATATATTTCTGGTTAGATATAAAAGAAATACTCTAAACAAGATAGTAATGATACAGTATGCAAAATCAACTAAATCCACAAGCCCCTTTTTTTCCTCTCTTTCCTCATCCCCTTTCTCTCCTCTCACATGGATACTTCCATACATGTATATTAGCTGCTTAAAGTTTTCCCACAGCTCATTAATGATCTTTTCATGTTTAAAGTTTCTCCTTTGTGTTCATTTTGGGTAGTTTCTATTGCTATGTTTTCAGTTCATGACTGTTTTCTCCTGTAATGTCTAATCTGGTATTTAAGCCATCCAGTTTTGTTTTTTCTTTTTTTAATCTCAGACATTGTAATTTTCATCTCTAGAAACTTGATTTGGGTCTTTTCTTTTTTATCTTCCTTGTCCCCATTTGACTTTTTCAACATAAAGGCTGTAGTAATCATCACAGTTTTAATGTTCTTTATACTGATTTTAACTTCTGTATCAATTCTGTGTCAGTTTGGATGAACTGATTTTTCTAATAAAAGTTGTATTTTCCTTTATCTTTACCAAGTGTTAATTTTTTAAAAAGATTTATTTATTTATTTGACAGAGATAGAGATGGGGGAGGGGCAGAGGGAAAGAGAGAATCTCAAGCACACTCCCCACTGAACACAGAACCCACTACCACACAGGGCTTGATCTCATGACCCTGAGATCATGACTTGAGCCAAAATCCAGAGTCTGATGCTTATCTGACTGAGCCACACAGACACATCATGGTCTCCAGTGTCTTTTTTATTTTAATTCAGTTAATTAACACACAGTGTATTAATAGTTTCAGAGGTAGAGTCAGTGATTCATCAGCTGCATATAACAACCAGAGGTCATTATATCACATGCCCTCTTTAACATCCATCACCCAATTACCCTATCCCCCCATCTTCCCTTCAGCAACCCTCAGATTATTTCTTCTAGTTAAGAGTCTCTTATAGTTTGCAGTACCTTCTAAACCATGATGATACAGTTATGCAGAATCAACTAAATCTAAAAAAGTTTTTTTAAGTGAGGAAGAAAGTGGTGCCTGGGTGGCTCAGTTGGTTTCAGCATCTGCCTTCAACTCAGGTCATGACCCCAGGGTCTTGGGATGGAGCCCCGCATCAGGCTCCCTGCTCAGTGGGGAGCCTGCTTCTCCCTCTCTCTCTACCTGCAGCTCTGCCTGCTTGTGCTTTCTCCATCAAATAAATAAATAAAAATAATAAAATCAGAAAGTAAGAAATTTGACTTGTGGTTTAAAATGATGTCTGGTAACCTCTGATCCAGATTTCTAAACTTCCCTTAAAATATGCTGCACAGCAGAAGAAGATAAAAAGTAATATTACCACAAAATCCTTGTACTGGAGATAATTTCCACTTAATATAAGTCCAATGGAATTGGTAAACAAAATAAGACTAGCCCTACTGAATAGAATAAAGAAAGACTCTTGATGTGCCTCAGGATCATTTTCTAGGCCGGATACGCAAGACCTAAATCCCCGGGGAAGTTGGCAGCTGTTTTTCCTCTTCTGCTTGAGTATAATTCTGAGATACACAGAATTCTTTTGGGTTTTTCCTCACCTTCAACACCCCCACCACCACCACCCAATATCATCAGTTCCTGTTCTCCCAAAATCCACTTGGAGACTGTGATCACCATGAACTCAACTGGGCGGGAAAGTAGGCGGAGTTCCGGGAGCACAACTTTTCATTCTAAAAAAAATTGACTCTGCCCCAATTGGGTCAAAACCAAAGGGTCTTTACACCAATATTCTAGACTCTTCCTTCCCTCCAAACTGTCTGTTTGATATCACTACACTTGGAAATCCCACACTTCAAAATCTCCCCCCTCAAGGTTGCTCTCCTTCCAGCATAAACTCTCCCTGTAACACTCTGCACCCCGTTAGTTATCCAAGAAAATTGATAGTGGTTTTAGACACCTCCCTCTCCCTCCTCCACATCTAAGTCTATCAGTCTGTCTCTTCAAAATTTCTTGGAGATACCCTCTGTTCCTCATCACCACTGGTGTGCCATGTGTAGCCATCATGGCTCCTCCCTTCCGCAATAACCTCCAAACCATCGCCTCTCTGCCCCTCCCCCAACCCTCACTACTCCCACCTCTCGGGATCATCTTCTTGAACCACACATCCAATCACAGCACCACTCTGCCTAAAACCCTTTAGAGGCCTCTATTCATCCTAGGAAAACATCCCAAGGGCACAACAAAGGTTGTATGACCTACACTGGCCCTTTTACTTGGCTCCAATCACTTCAGACTTCTTTGTGTCCAAATGCCCTGAGCTCCCTTCTGCCTCAGAAGCTTTGCACATTCTATATCCAATCCATGAAATAATTTTATTTCCACCTGATATGAAGCTAGCTTCATAAATCACCCTTTATTACCTCAGTTTGAGGAAATTCCCACAACTTCGTAAACCCTCAATTCTAGGAAAAAGTCCTCATTGTATCACATCTTGCATTTTTTTTAATTTAATTTGATTGAAATTCAATTAATTAACATATAGTATGTTATTAGTTTCAGAGGTAGAGTTCACTGATTCATCGGTTGCATATAAGACCCAAAGCTCATTATATCACGTGCCCTCCTTAATGCCTGTCGCCCAGCTCCCCCATCCCCCCACCCACCTATAACTTACATTTTCCTTTCACACCACAAGTGTTACTAGAAGTTGCTTATGTGATGATTTGTTTGATTATTTCACAACACCACCTTTCCACACCTATCAGAAGAGTGTCTCCACTGCTCATAGTGACCATACAGACGAAGCTCTCAGTAAATATTTGTTAGCAAAAACAAATGAATGCACTATTTCCAAGAAACCCATCCAAAAACATAATACAGGTAAATAATAAAAGAATTGGCAAAAACAGAATTTTTTTTCAAAATAAAGGAAAATTCTTTAAGTGCCAGAACATGAGGCCAACAGTGGTGCCTCCCCCTTAGTATTAGACTTAGTTACTATACTTAAATTTAGCTTCTGAAAATGCAATGCCTTATTTAAAAAACCTGAATCAGCACCTTAATACATACTAATATGTGGTCTCTAATAATTAGGTGTCATTTAAACTACTTAATTTATTTATTTAATACCATGTGTGCCATCTGGATTGAATAAGGGAAAAGCAATGCAATGATTAATTTTATATGTCAATGTGACTGGGCCATGGGATCCCCAGATATTTGGTTAAACATTATTCTAGGGTTGTTTCTGTTGAGGTTGCTTTTGGGTAAGATAGACATTTAAATTGGTAGATTGAGTAAAGCAGATTGTTCTCCCTAATGTGAGGGCCTTATCAGTTGAAGGCCTGAATAGAACAAAAAGGCTGACTTTCGAGATGCCTGGGTGGCTCAGTGGGTTAAGTGACTGCCTTGGGCTCAGGTCATGATCCTGGAGTCTGGGGATGGAGTCCTGCATCGGGCTTCCTGCTCAGCAGGGAGTCTGCTTCTCCCTCTGACCCCCCCCCCCATGCTCTCAAATAAATAAAATGCTTTAAAAAAATTTAAAAAGCTGGATTTCCCCCTAGTAAGGGAGACTTCCTCCTGCACCATGGCCTCCAAATGAAGACATGAGCTTCCTTCCTGCCCTTGGACTCAAACTGAAACAGCAGCTCTTCCTGGGTCTCAAGTCTGCCAGCCTTCAGACCAGAAAGACACCTTCTCTTTTCCTGGTTCTTAGGCCTTTGGACTCAGCCTGGAGCTACACTGCCAGTTCTGGGCCTCCAGCTTGCTGCCTTACCCCGAAGATCTGGGGACTTGCCAACCTTCAGAATCACATAAGTCAATTCCTTATAATAAATCTTTTTATATATCCGTCCTTTTGTTCTCTTTCTCTGGAGGACCCTATTCCATAGAAGATACAGTGAAACTAGTAAGGCTGGAGTCATAGTAAACATGGGGGTTATTAGTGGACCTAACAGAAGCTCTATCCTCAGGTGCTTCTAGAAATCACTGAGGAGACGCTAACACAGAGCAGGTTCAGAGAGGGACTGGACTGCTTCATGCAATTTAGGGGCACAAAGCCATGAGGGAAAAGAATCTCTAATGTGACTTAATTCATACTCAGAGTTCTAGGCAATTTTGGGTTCCCTACAGAAAATAGCTGGCAGGCACATCAAAGCTTAATAAATTTTAGTTATATCACTTTTGAATATAACCTCAGTGATTTCATTATTTTAATTGGAAGAGACTAATCAACCAAATATGTATAACTAAATTCCTCCTTATCCTGTCTTCCCCCAAGGTCACATTTTCAAACTTGAGTGTGAGAAATGACTGAGGAGTTTTTAAACGCTGACTCCCAGATTCATCCCTCCCCCCCAATTCTAGTTCAAGAGGCCTGGGGCAGGGCCAAGAGTCACTAATTCAACAAGTTCCCAGGAGTTTTGGCTACAGATGGCCACCCAGCACAGTCTGGAAAACCCTAATGGCAGCTGGCCTGTGACAACTTTCTTTAAAAGTGCCACAGATAGGATACTGGGATATTTGACTGTAAATAAAATAGCCTTCTGGAAAACACATAAAACTGAGCGATGGCGTTCTCGGCACTCTTAATTTTCTTTTATACTTTTCTGGACTTCCTAACATTTATGTCGCCATGCAGGATTTGAAAGTCAGAAAGCAACGTTTGGGAAATCATCAGTATGTGCTGTCCTGTTCTTAGCATCAGTTTTTAGTTGTGGGTCCACTCACACTAAAAATGAAACCCTGCACATTTTGGAAGGCCAACATGTCAGAGGTGTCACTCGAGCCTTTAGGGGACAGTGACGAGTTTTGGTTCTTCCTTCCCTTTTGGGCACTCCGCTCCATTTTTGGTGGCAGAACATTAATTTAATTTTATTTTATTTTTTCTTTAAGATTTTATTTATTTGACAGAGAGAAACACAGCCAGAGAGGGAACACAAGCAGGGGCAGTGAGAGAGGGAGAAGCAGGCTTCCTGAGGAGCAGGGAACCGGATGTGGGACTCGATCCAGGGTCATGACCTGAGCCCAAGGCAGTCGCTTAACCAACTGAGCCACCCAGGCACCCCTAATTTTATTTTTAAGATAAAATAAGGATGCTTTCAATTCAAAGAGTTCCCTTTCTTCTCAAACTACTTCATAATGTACTTGACAGTTTCGGCAGAAATCAAAGCAAGTCTCCATCGCAATCCCTGCTCCGACACTGGAGATAAAACGAGGTCAACCATGAAGGCTGCAAAATTGTTTATTTTTCCACGTCTCCAACCTCGCATTTTGTCACGTTCTCCCTCTTGCCCTGGCATTCGTTCCTCCTACCCACCCCAGACGTGTAAGCCCAGTGTCCCTCCCACTTTTTAATCTACTACTCCTATCTAAGCAGAGTAACAATGAGTATTCCTACTTGTTACTCTCCTTGTTACCTTGAACTTATTCACACTCAAGGGTTAACTCTCTCAGGCGGCTCTTGTGCCCAGAGGAAGCCCACCTGCACCAGCCCCCTTAGGGCCTCACTTCCTTGCTAGAAGGGAGATATAATGAGGGGCCCCGAATGTCACCCTTGGGATTCCCAGCACTCACAGCCTGGTGCCCCATCAGCCTTGAGACCACAGATTTAATCCCTTTTACCCTTTGTCTCTTGTTTAATCTGCAACTCGTTCCAGGCTCCCAGGTTACACTTCAGTCTGTATTTTAATAGTCCCACAGCTCTGCCTATCCCTCCACTGTCCTCCCCTCCTCTCCACTTTCTTTCCTAAAACCCCTGCCACAGTGCTCTTTAGAACTTATGGTCCATTCATCAGCAAACCCCACTAACCTCAGCCCATCTCCAAACACCATCAGTTCTGCCATTACGCAAAAGAGTTGTCACTAAAGATCACAGTGTTATCCAAAATCACCCTATAAAAACCACAAAGTTGGGGTGCCTGGGTGGCTCAGTTGGTTAAGCAACTGCCTTCAGCTCAGGTCATGATCCTGGAGACCCGGGTTCAAGCCCCACATCGGGCTCCCTGCTCGGCGGGAAGCCTGCTTCTCCCTCTCTCACTCCCCCTGCTTGTGTTCCCTCTCTAGCTGTGTTTCTCTCTGTCAAATAAATAAATAAAATCTTTTTTAAAAAAAAAGGTGATAGAGAAAATAGCTATGGGACACAACATTTAAAAACCTCATCGGTGACATTATTAAAAGAAAAAGATAGTAACCTAATATAAACAGTACCATTGTTTTACATGGTTTTACATGGTTAAATGGATCAGATGTAAGTATTACAACAAATGTGGTGATTGACCTTGGAAGAGACCTAAGAGTTCCTAAGGAAAAGGATGTCGGAAGGATTGCAGCTTGGGAGTTATTGTGAAGCCTGGAAAGAGGGTCAGCTGAAATTGAAGGGAAATTTGTAGCTCCAGGTGTGGGTGTTAGCCCATATCACACACAGTAAACTGAGGCAGCTGGCTGATGTTTGAGCTTGTGTATTCTGTGTTTTCCAAGGAGTTCTGGGCAGCCCAGCACAGTTGTGTTTCACTTAGTACAGGCATACTGTATTTTATTATATTTATAATACCCCACTTTATCGTACTTCACAGATACTGCGTTTTTTAATAAATTGAAGGTCTGTGGCAACCAGTGTCCAGCAAGTCTATCAGCACTACTTTTCCAATAGCATTTGCTCACTTGGTGTCTTTGTATCCCATTTGGGTAATTCTTACAATGTTTCAAACACTTTTATTGTTGTTATATGTGTGATGGGGATCTGCAGTTAGTGATCTTTGATGTTGCTGTCATAATGGTCTTGGGGAACCCTGAACGATGCCCATAGACAATGTGAATCTGACTGATGAATGTGTGCGATCTGACTGCTCCGCTGACTGGTTGTTCTCCCATCAAAATATGAGCAAAATATATAATTAACTCAGTGGAGGAAGAAAAAGTTCCTGACAAAAGTCAACACGGGGTCATCTATAAATACTAGCAGCAAGCCAGTAATATTAGGGAATTTTCTCAATTTGATAAAATGTCTATAAAAAAATGCAGCTACTCTCACCTTTAATGATGAACTATTGAATGCTCTCATCCTACGCTGGAAACAGAACAATGATGTCCCTTCTTACCACTTCTATTCTGTCTTATATGAGTGGTTCTAGCCAGTGTAATAAGGCACACACACAAAAAATTGGAAAGGAAGAATTAAACTGTTATTTGCAGATAACATGGTTTTGTACATAGAGATTATTCAAAGGAGTAAGCAAATTGCTAGACCTAATTGAGCTAACATAATTGTGGGGTACGGGGTCAACACACAAAAATCAATTGTGCCTCTATATATCAGCAACAACCAATGGGAAAATTAAATTTTTTTAAGTTACCATCTGTAATACCATCAAATGACATTAAATATTTTTTAATGCATTTTTAAAAAGATTTTATTTATTTATTTGTCAGAGAGAGAGAGCATAAGCAGGGGGAGTGGCAGGCAGAGGGAGAAGCGGGTTCCTTGCTGAGCAAAGAGCCTGATACTGGACCTCAATCCCAGGACCCTGGGATCATGACCTGAACCAAAGGCAGATGCTTAACCAACTGAGCCATCCAGATACCATGAATAAATTTAATAAGAAATGTGTAAGACCTCAAAACTGCAAACTATAAAACATTACTAAAAGAAGGAAGACAATAAATGAAGAGAAACACAATTTTTATAGAATGGAAGCCTCACTATCATTAAGATATCAGTTCTCCCTAAATCAGTCTATAGACTCAAGATGATACCAGGAGACTGGGAAGGGGGGCAGGAATTATATTGTGGAAAGGTTAAAAAAGCACAGTCTCTTTGAAAGAGCTGGCAATTTCCAATATAGTTAAACATAGAGTTATCCCATGACCTAGGAATTCTCCTCTCAAGATATACCCCGAAGAAACAAACAAATATACCCACCAAAATTCTTGTCCAGAAATGCTCAAAAGCTTTATTCATAAAAGTTCAAAACTGGAAGCATCTCAGTTGTTCATTAACAAGAGAATGTGTAAGCCAAGTATGATATATTCACACGATGGGATTCTACACAGCAACAGAAAGAATAACCAACTGAAATAATTGGAAAATGAATGAATCTCAAAATCATTATCTATTACAACATAAAAAATACAGACTGTAAGATTTCACTTACATGGAGTTCAAGAACAAGGAATAGTATCTATGCTGTTAGAAACCAGACCAGTAGTTACATCTCAGTGAGTGGGTTCTGACTAGAAAGAGGCGTGAGAGAATTTTCTGGAACAATAGAACTGTCATATATGCATGTATATAAAATATTTTATATATAATGGTGTATTACATATATTATAATGTGTATACACATAAATATGTATATAAAATTCTTAAGCTGGTGACTGAATTTTGTCCATCTTATTGTATATAAATTAAACCTCACTAAAGTATAGAATATATATTTTGCCCACACTCCCCATCCCCCTCCCTATTTTATTTTTCTTTATGACATCTATCCCATTTTAACTTACTACATGATTTTTTTTTTCTATTTAGATTTAGTTTTCACATTGTCTATCTTCCCTAGTAGCATGTAAGTTCCAGAAGGGAAGAGTTTTGTTGAGTTCATTGCTGGATCTCAATGTTGAGGACATTTGTGTATAACAAGCAGTCAAAAATATTTGTTGGCAGGAAGAAAGACACTGAATTTTTGTATCAGATACCTTGTATCTCTTCTACCTTTGTTTTTCCTATAATACTATTTTTCCTCTTGTCTCTTTATCACTAGACTCTCAGACATTGGGTCTCCTCCCAGTGCTATATCTATGTGATACCAAGAGCATATCATTTTTTAATATATCCCTTCTAAAACAAAATTATCTTCAAGAATATTCTTATAACGGGAGAAGAACAGCAATTCTAGGAACAGAAAATCGACCGCCTTCTGGAAGGTAGGACGGTGGAGAGGTGAATCAGAGGCAACACTTGGGAAGACAGATGGCGGGGGGGGGGGGGTATGCACCGGTTCCTGGGCAGCAGTAGAGCAGCAGAGCACAAAATCGGAACTTGTAGAAGTCGGCTCCACTGAGCTCCAAAGTCGGCTCCAAAGCTACTAATGAGGACGTCACCCCAGAGGCTAAGCAGAGGGTGGAATCCTTGCAGGGACAGTGGTCTCAGGACCTGTGAGGTCACAGAAAGACCCAGGGTGCCTGAACGTGGCAGAGCTCTGAGGTGTCAGAGCAGGGAAGCCGGCTGTAGCAATGAAGCCAAGGAGGGGGCTCTCAGCTTGGGGTTACCTTAAACCCAGATCTGAAGCTCAGTCGGGCCACTGCCCTTTGAGCAGAAATACCACAAGGGGCAGATCCAGGAAGACCCCCTCCTTCCTCCACCAGGAGGGGCGGCACAGGAACACACTGCGGGAATTTGCTGAGTTTGGAGACTCCAAACGGGCGGAAGGCAAAGACAGAACCGCTGGGTCCCAGGCCAGGTGAGCACTGAGTGCCACCAGAGACCAGGGAGACAGGAGTGATTGATTGCTTTTCTCTGGGGGCACACTGAGGAGTGAGAACCCTGAGCTCTCGGCTCCTCTGGGCCAGAGACTGGGAAGCCACCATCTTCATGCCCCTCCTCCAAAGCTCTAGGGAAAGTGTTCAGGGAACAAAAGCTCCTGAGAGTGAACCTGAGCAGATTGCTTGGCGTGGCCCCTGACAAGAGCAGGGCAGTTCCGCCTCCAACAACGACATCTGAGAATCATTGCGACAGGCCCCTCCCCCAGAAGATCTGCAAGAACATCCAGCCAAGACCAAGTTCACCGGTGAATGAGAACTGCAGCACTTCAGAGGTAGGAGAATGCCCCACGTAGAATTCATGGCTTTTTTTACATGATTCTCTTTAGTCTTTCAAAGTTAATTTTTTTATTTTATTTTTTTCTTATTCTATTTTTTAAATTTTTTCTCTTTCTTATTTTCACGTTTTTTAACTATTTTATCTATAACTTTTTAAAAAAATCTTTTGGAATTTTCATTGTTATAGTCATATTCTATCCCTTCACTGCATTTAAGTGTATTTTTTGTATACATATAGGTTTTCCTTTCTTTAAAATTTTGTTCACATTTTCTTCTAATAGATCAAAATATACCCTAAATCTAGCACATGGCTTTGTTCTAGTCTCCAGCCTCATCATATCCTTTCCTCTTTTTTTTTTTCATTTTTCAACCAACTTCTCAATTCCCTTTTAAAAGTCCTTTTTAATTTTCATCTTTACAGTCATATTCCATGCCTTCATCATGTATACCTTTATTCTATACATATATAAGTTTTTCTTCCTTTTGAGTGGCAATTTCTTCTAACTCACCAAAATACACCCAAAATCAAGTGTGTGGCTTTGTTCGATTCACCAATTTAATCATATATGTACAGAGAGATGGATAGATAGAGATTTTTTTCCCCTGGTTCTCCCCCCAGTTTTGGGTCTCTTCTGATTTGGTTAGTGTATATTTTTCTGGGGTCATTGCTACCCTTTTAGTATTTTGTTCTCTTATTCATCTATTCTTATCTGGATAAAATGACAAGGCAGAAAAACTCACCTCAAAAAAAAAAAAAAAGAACAAGAGGCAGTACCAACAGCTAGGGACCTAGTCAATAAGGACATTAGCAGTATGTCAAAACTAGAGTTCAGAATGACGATTATCAAGGTGCTAGTTGGGCTTGAGAAAAGCATGGAAGATACTAGAGAATCCCTTCATGGAGAAATAAAAGAACTAATATCTAACCAAGTTGAAATTTAAAAAGCTACTAATGAGGTACAATAAAAAGTGGAGGCTTTTACTGCTAGGAAAAACTTGGCAGAAGAGGCAATTAGTGATATAGAAGGCCAAATGATAGAAAATAAAGAAGCTGAGAAAAAGAGAGACAAACA
Source organism: Spilogale gracilis (assembly GCA_004023965.1). NCBI lineage: Eukaryota > Metazoa > Chordata > Mammalia > Carnivora > Mephitidae > Spilogale > Spilogale gracilis. The sequence continues at coordinate 40,883 of PITA01002218.1, forward strand.
ACTACTGGACCATGAGGGGAGAATTTGAGAGATAAGCGATACCATAAGATGAAACAATATTAGAATAATAGGGATGCCAGAAGAAGAAGAAAGAGAAAGAGGGGAAGAAGTTATATTGGAGCAAATTATAGCAGAGAATTTCCCTAATTTGAAGAAGAAAACAAGCATCAAAATCCACAAGGCACAGAGAACCCCTCTCAAAACCAATAAAAATGGATCCACATACCATCATCTAATAGTAAAACTTACAAGAGTCCATGACAAAGATAAAATCCTGAAAGCAGCTTGTGGGACAAGAGATCTATAACATACAATGGCAGAAATATTATACTGGCAGCAGACCTACCCACAGAGACCTGGAAGACCAGAAAGGACTGGCATGATACAGTCAGAGAACTAAATGGGAAAATAGAAGGAGAGATAAAAAGTTTTCAGGACAAATAAAAACTAGAAGAATTTGTAAACTCCAAACCAGCCCTACAGGAAATATTGAAAGGTTGTCCTCTAAGCAAAGAGGGCTGAAAGTAAACAGACCAGAAAGGAACAGAGACAATATACAGTAACAGTCACCTTACAGGCAATACGATGGCACTAAATTCCTATCTTTCAATAGTTACCCTGAATGTAAATGGGCTAAATGTCCCAATCAAAAGACACAGGGTATCAGAATGAATTAAAAAAAAAAAACAAAAAACAAGACCCATCAATCTGCTGTCTGCAAGAAACTCATTTTAGACCCAAAGACATCTCCAGATTGAGAATGAGGGGGTGAAAAACCATTTACCATGCTAATGGACATCGAAAGAAAGCTGAGGTGGCAATCTTATATCAGACAAATTAGATTTTAAGCCAAAGACTATAATAAGTGATGAGCAAGGACACTATATCATACTTAAAGGGTCTGTCCAACAAGAATATATAACAATTTTAAATATCTATGCCTCTAACATGGGAGAAGCCAACTATATAAACCAACTAATAACTAAATCAAAGAGACTCATTGACAATAATAAAATAATAGTAGGGGACTTTCACACACCCTCTCACTGAAACGGACAGATCATCTAAGCAAAAGAGCAACAAGAAAGTAAAGAGTTTAAATGACATCACAGATGGACATCACAAATGGGCATGGACCAGATGGAGATCACAGATGTATTCAGAACATTCCATCCCAAAACAAGAGAATACACATTCTTCTCCAGCACACATGGAATACTCTCCACAATAGATCACACCCTGGGTCACAAATCAGGTCTCAACTGATTGTTGAGATCCCAAAAGATTGGGATCATTCCCTGCATATTTTCAGACCACAATGCTTTGAGACTAGAACTTAACTATAAGAGGAAAGCTGGAAAGAAATCAAATACATGGAGGCTAAAGAGTATCCAACTAAAGAATGAATGGGTCAGTCAGCAAATTAAAGAAGAATTTTAAAAATCCATAGAAACAACTGAAAATGAAAACACAACTATTCAAAATCTTTGGGACACAGCAAAGGTAGTCCTGAGAGGAAAGTATATAGCAATACAAGCCTTTCTCAAGAAGAAAGGTCTCAAGTACACAAACTAACCGTACACCTAAAGGAGCTGGAGAAAGGAGAGCAAAGAAAGCCTAAATCCAGCAGGATAAGAGAAATAAGAAAGATCAGAGCAGAAATCAATGAAATACAAACCAAAAGAAGAGTAGAACAAATCAATGAAACCAGGAGATGGTTCTTTGAAAGAATTAACAAGATTGATAAATGCCTGGCCAGCTTTATCAAAAAGAAAAGAGAAAGGACCCAAATTAATAAAATCATGAATGAAAAAGGACCAACCACAACCAACACCAAAGAAATACAAACAATTATAAGAACATATTATGAGCAACTATACACCAGTGAATTTGACAATATGGAAGAAATGGATGCATTCCCAGAGACATATAAACTACCAAAACTGAACCAGGAAGAAATAGAAAACCTAAACAGACCCATAACCAGAAAGGGAATTGAAGCAGTCATCAAAAATCTTCCAACAACCAAGAGTCCAGGGCCAAACGGCTTCCCAGGGGAATTCTACCAAACATTTAAAGAAGAATTAATACCTAGTCTCCTGAAACTGTTCCAAAGAACAGAAGTGGAAGAAAAATTTCCATTCATTTTATGAGGCCAGCATTACCTTGATCCCCAAACCAGGCAAAGACCCCATCAAAAAGGATAATTACAGGGTGCCTAGGTGGCTCAGTGGGTTAAAGCCTCTGCCGTCGGCTCAGGTCATGGTCTCAGGGTCCTGGGATCGAGGCCCACATCGGGCTCTCTGCTCGGCAGGGAGCCTGCTTCCTCCTCTCTCTACCTGCCTCTCTGGCTACTTGTGACCTCTCTCTGTCAAATAAATAAATAAAATCTTAAAAATAAAAGGATAATGACAGACCAATATCCTTGATGAACACAGATGCAAAAATTCTCACCAAACTACCAGCCAATAGGATCAAACAGTACATTAAAGAATGGTTCACCACAACGAAATGGGATTTATTCCTGGGCTGCAAGGTTGTTTCAACATCCACAAATCAATCAATGTGGTACACTGCATTAAAAAAAGAAAGAACAAGAACTCTCAATAGACACTGGAAAAGCATTTGACAAAGTGCAACATCCTTTCTTGATCAAAACTCTTCACTGTGTAGGGATAGAGGACATACCTCAATATCATAAAAGCCATCTCTGAAAAATACAACGAGTATCATTCTCAATGGGGAAAAACTAAGTATTTTCCCCCTAAGGTTGGAACATGGCAGGGCTGTCCACTATCACCACTGCTATTCAACATAGTACTAGAAGTCCTAGCCTCAGCAATCAGACAACAAAAAGAAATAAAAACTATTCTGAATCAACAAAAAAGAAGTTAAACTCTCACACTTTGCAGATGATATGATACTGTATGTGGAAAACCCAAAAGGCTCCACCCCAAAACTGCTAGAACTCATACAGGAATTCCGTAAAATGTCAGGATATAAAATCAATGCACATAAATCAGTTGCATTTCTATACACCAACAGCAAGACAGAATAAAGAGAAATTAAGGAGTCAATCCCATTTACAATTGCACCCAAAACCATAAGATACCTAGGAATAAAACTAAGCAAAGAGGCAAAAAATTTGTATTCAAAAAACTATAAAGTACTCATGAAAGCTATTGAGGAAGACACAAAGAAATGGAAAAACATTCCATGCTCATGGATTAGAAGAATAAATATTGTGAAAATGTCGATGCTACCTAAAGCAATCTGCACATTTAATGCAATCCATCAAATCAAAATACCATCAATTTTTTTCAAAGAAATGGAATAATCTTAAAATTTATATGGAATCAGAAAAGACCCTGAATAGCCAGAGGAATGTTGAAAAAGGAAACCATAGTTGGGGGCATCACAATTCCAGACTTCAAGCTCCATTACAAAGCTGTAATCATCAAGGCAGTATGGTACTGGCACAAAAGCAGACACATAGGGGCGCCTGGGTGGCTCAGTTAGTTAAGCGACTGCCTTCGGCTCAGGTCATGATCCCGGAGACTCGGGATCGAGGCCCACATCAGGCTTCCTGCTCCGTGGGAAGCCTGCTTCTCCCTCTCTCACTCCCCCTGCTTGTGTTCCCTCTTTGGCTATGTTTCTCTCTGTCAAATAAATAAAAATCTTAAAAAAAAAAAAAAAGACACATAGATCAATGGAACAGAATAGAGAGCCCAGAAATGGACCCTCACCTTTGACAAAGCAGGAAGAATGTCCAATGGGAAAAAGACAGTCTTTTCAACAAATGGTGTTGAGAAAATTGGACCGCCACATGCAGAAGAATGAAACTGGACCATTTCCTTACACCACACACAAAAATAGATTCAAAATGGATGAAAGACCTCAGTGTGTGACAGGAATCCATCAAAATCCTTGAGGAGAACACAGGCAGCAACCTCTTCGACCTCAGCCACAGCAACTTCTTCCTGGAAATATCACCAAAGGCAAAGGAAGCAAGGGCAAAAATGAACTACTGGGACTTCACCAAGATCAAAAGCTTTTGCACATCAAAGGAAACAGTCAATAAAACCAAAAGACAACTGACAGAATGGGAGAAGATATTTGCGAATGACATATCAGATAAAGGGCTAGTATCCAAAATCTATAAAGAACTCCTCAAACTCAACACCCAGAGAACAAATAATCCAACCAAGAAACTGGCAGAAGACACGAACAGACATTTCTCCAAAGAAGACATCCAAATGGCCAACTGAGACAGAAAAAGTGCTCAACGTCTCTCAACATCAGGGAACTACAAATCAAAACCACAGTGAGATACTACCTTACACCAGTCACAATGGCTAAAACGAACAAGTCAGGAAATGACAGATATTGGTGAGGATGCAGGAAAAGGGAAACTGTCCTCCACTGTTGGTGGGAATGCAAGTTGGTGCAGCCACTCTGGGAAACAGTATGAAGATTGCTCAAAAAGTTGAAAATAGAGCTACCCTATGACCCAGCAATCGTACTAAAGATACAAATGTAATGATCCAAAGGGGTGAAATCCTGCCATTTGCAATGACATGGATGGACCTGGAGGGTATTATGCTGAATGAAATAAGTCAATCAGAGAAAGACAATTATCATATGATTTCTCTGATATGAGCAATTTGAGAGGCAGGGTGGGAAGTTGTGGGGCGGGAGGGAATGAAACAAGATGGGAGCAGGGAGGAAGACAAACCATAAGAGACTCTTTATCTCAGGAAACAAACTGAGGGTTGCTGGGCAGGGGGAGTGATAGGGTGGCTGGGTTATGGACATTGGAGAGGGCATGGGCTATGGTGAGTGCTGTAAATTGTGTAAGAATGATGATTCACAGACCTGTACTCCTGAAGCAAATAATATATTATATGTTAATAAAACTTAAAAAAAATCTTAAGAGAAACCTTGTAGGGGCACCTGGGTGGCTTAGTTGGTTAAGCGACTGCCTTCAGCTCAGGTCATGATCCCGGAGACCTGGAATCCAGCCCCGCATCGGGCTCCCTGCTCGGCGGGAAGCCTGCTTCTCCCTCTCTCATTCCCCCTGCTTATGTTACCTCTCTGGCTGTGTTTCTCTCTGTCAAATAAATAAATAAAATCTTTAAAAAAAAAAAGGAACATTAATATGCACATACCATGCAGTCCGAGTAATGAATAATAACATTATAGTTTCTGCCTTAAAGTTTAACTGACCCCACCCAAACTGATCTTTTTTGCATTTTCATGCAGCAAACAGTATGGCTGCTGTATGTCAACCTATTTGTACTGAGAGGCGATCAAAGCATATTTTATTAGTTTCAATTTCAAACATTTATTTCACATAAAGCAAGAAAAGTAGAAAAAGCTTAAAAACGGGCGTAAGTTTGATAGGACATTTAAAAATCCTTTTAAATTCCAGAAATTGCAATGCTCTCTGTATATTTACTTCTTTGGGATAGATTCTAGCAACTTCCAAATGTGCCTGCAGCCCAGAAATTTGAAAAAAAAAATTGTCTCCAAATGGTTACACAGAACGAAAGATCAAAGCAATTTGATTTCTATGTCTTTGTCGTTAAAATCACTGCACTAGTATTCTTTATTTTCAAAGCACTGTTTAAACACAGAAATATGTAGTGTTATGGGGCTTAGACACACAGATCACAGCTGAGATGAGCTCTAGCAGATCTCAACTGTGACCTAGTTGCTCTCAACAGAAACAGGGAGCCAAGCCCTTGTGTGGCTGGGGTGATGAGATAACTAGGCCTTCTCGGAATTAGTGTTTATGCAGAATCTAATGCATATTACAAAATAAGAAGTTAAACTTTTCTTCTTTGAAGCTTGCACATCTACCTTTAAAAGCCACAACAGTGAAAAAAAAAAGTCACAACAGTGGGTTACAACTTAGACCAATAAAAGATTTTGTCCCACCCATCGGGGCAAGAGAAAGCAGTCCAAACCTCTTCGCACAAAGTTTCACTGCCCCAGAAGCTTTGGTGCTGGGAACAGAGCAGTCATGGGAAGAGAACAGAATCCCAAAAGGAAGTGTCAGGAGTCTCAAGCCCTTGGTGACAATGCAGGGGTCCAGAGACTCTAGGCCTTTGCTTTGTGGAGTGGTCTGCATAATGATTTAGAGAGAAAAGAGAGCATGGAATCCAAGGGAATAGTGATTCTGACTGAGTCCAGATACCAGAGAACTCGGAAAATAAAGAAGAAAACAAGTGCTTAAAATGGCTCTGTGTGCAAATAATACTAATTACAGTCATCCATGCAAGCTAATTGCCATTTTCCATAATCATCATACAGCATATTACCAATTGTCCATATCACCCCATATGTGTCAGATTAACTAAATTTAATTGGGCAATATGCATTCTGTCATCATAGTCTGTAGTTACATAGACTAAGCCAGCCTCTGTGCCCATGGGTTTAAAGAATTTAATGAAACATTTGACCTGGGAATTTTTTTTCCCCATCAAAGCTGAATTCTAGGAAGCTTTGGGCTTTCCACAGTCAGGAACTCAATCACTGCTCCCCGCCTTTGTTTATGGCTCTCTCTGTAGCCATCTATTGCAACAGCTGCTGTGTTTCCATCTGTTGGAACTCCAGCTAACTTTGAAAGACAAAATGGACACGTCCAGTGTTTCAACAAAAAATCGTTTGGCATTGTTTCATGACAATTATTCAAGAAGGCAAAAACAAGGAGCTCTGCCTTCTGAAGGCTTGCGTTATTATCCACCAACAAGGGAGATTATCCGAGATCACTCACTGAGCCATCTCGATGATAACCAGAAGTTCCAGATTTCCCAAAAGCCCAGACTGCAAATATTCTGTCCTCCAATTTTTGGTTCAGGAAATGTGGTTTTTGAACGTAGGGCCCGTGACTCTGCAGCTGCACGTGACTTGAGGGATAGGACCTGGGACAACCGGGAAGGGGTTTTGTGGGGAGCTGGGGCCAAGCGCTCTGTAGTGCTGTTCAGTGTTAAACCTCCCTTGCACAGGCAAATGGAATGACAATGACAGTGGACATGCTGCCAGACTTTGTCCTGGAAGATGGTCACACTCCACAGTCACGGACTAAACCTCTACACACACACCTACTTGCATTAACGGAAGTACTGTTGTCCACTGCTCACTGTTTCAAAACAAGGGCATGATTTGGAAAACTGTGGTCCATGAAGACAAGCAATGATTCTCAGCAATGATTGTATTAGTTCCCTATCACAGCTGTAACAAATGACCACAAACTGACTATCTTAAAGCGAGATTTATTTATTATCTTGAATTCCGAAGGTCAGACATCCAAAATGGATCAGTAAGAGGCTCCAGGAGAGAACCCTCTCCTTCTGCCTGCTGCTCCCCTTACTTGTGCTCTCTCTCTGTGTCAAATGAATAAATAAAATCATAAAAAGGAAAAAGAAAGAAACTACTCAGTTAAAAAAAAAAAAAGAATAACTGCTAATTTTAGAACATTTTAATCACGTTAAAAGAAACCCCATACTCGTAAGCAGTCAGTCACTCCCATTCTCCACTGCCCCAGACCCTGGCAATCACTAGTCCCTTTTCTGAATCAATTTACCTATTCTATTCTGGACATTTCACATAAATGGAATGTGTGGTCTTTTGTGACTTCTTTCTCTTAATATAATATTCTCAAGGTTCATCCATGTTACATGGATCAGTATTTCATTAATTTCTATGTCTTACTAGCAGTCCATTGTATGGATATACCTCGTTTTATTATCCACTCATCAGTTGATGAACATTTGGAGTGCTTCCATTTCTAGGCTATTGGGCATAATGCTGCAATGAACATTGATGGGCAAATTGTTGTGTGGGTATAGTTTGCATTCTCCTCAGTCATATACTCAGGTGTGAAATTTCTGGGTCATACGCTAACATTGTGTTTAACATTTTGAGGAACTGCCAAACTGTTTTCCAAAGTGGCTGCACCATTTACAACCCTACCAGCATGTATGACAAGTTCGATTTCGAGACATCCTTGTCAATATTTGCTATTACTCTATTTGTTTCTTAAATTCTAGCCATCTTAATGGGTCTGAACTGGCCCCTCCCTGTGGTTTTGATTTGCATTTCTCTACTCATAATGTTCCTGAAACATCTCTCTGTGTCCTTATTGGCCATTTGTATGTCCCCTGGGGAGAAATGTCCCTTCAAATCCTCTGCCCATTATTGTAACTGAGTTCTTTGTCTATTTACTGAGTTGTAAGAGTTCCTTATATATTCTGGACACCAGTCCCTTGTCAGATAGATGATCTGCAAATTTTCCCCATTCGGGGGGCATGTTCATTTTTCAAAACCAAACACACCCTAGGCACACTTATTGAAGACTATAACAACGCCAGAAAACTTACTCTGGATATTACTCTTTTCACATTCCTATTTTTCTCTCCATTCCTTTCTTTTCTGTGTAAAGTTCCATGTTACCATTCTGAAGTTATTTAACATGTAATTGTCAAAGACAAATATTACCTTGAATACAGAATGGAGCTCCTCTCTATGAGACACTTGTTCTTTTCATCTTACTCTGCAGTTTTTATTTCTTTGTATCTGTAACTAACCAAAAAACACAGAGAGCAAGAGAGAAAGTGACAGAGAGGTCTTTCTAATAAACGCTCTTATCTTGTCTGTTACTCATGAAATTGAAGATGATGCCCCATCTTGTACCTCTAGGTGCTCCCCATGGCCTGCCTCTGTCAAAATTCAGACCAACTAACTTCCTGCTCTGCTAGGACTGCTTTTTTTTTTTTTCTGTTCTACTGTCAGGACCTGATGCTGCGCTTTGTAAACATGAAAATCTTTCTAGGAGCCATAATCCTTCACTGTGCAAATGATAATCTCTGCCTAGGCCATCTCAAAATTTTAATAACCCAGAAGTCTGTGCTCCAAGGAACATCAACCAAAATAACAGACCTGGAATAGAATTATCCCAGATACTTTTTTCTTTCTCTTTTCTTTTCCTTTTTTTTTTTGGCTTTGCCCATTATTCTTCTATCTTCAAATCATGTCACTTATTTCTTTTATAGCCTTTTCCTATGACAAGATAACTGTAATCTGACCTGAGATCTTTATTTGGCTATGAGTGCTTTTTCAGTCTCAGGGCCTTTGTTCAAATCTAAAATGTGAGCATTTAAGGTCCTCTCTCAATACCCTTAAAAGACATTTTGATAGATTGTTCCCATAGCAGGATATGTCCCCACGGGTAGGAGCTATATTCATCCTTTGGTGATCACGTAGCCTAAGGTGGAATATTTGATAAGGGCAAGGAAGAGTCTTCTCTGTTGTAAAATGACTGCAAAAGGCTTACGTTAAATTTTTCCTTTGTTATTTCAAAATTTTAAGGACATTTATTTATTTTTGGGGAAAAGAATACCCTGAAAGCCTATATGGTTGATCCCATTGTCATTTCTTTTTTTTTTTTTTTTAAAGATTTTTATTTATTTATTTGACAGAGAGCAATACAGCGAGAGAGAGAACACAAGCAGGGGGAGTGAGAGGAGGAGAAGCAGGCCTCCCGCCGAGCAGGGAGCCCGATGTGGGACTCGATCCCGGGACTCCGGGATCATGACCCGAGCCGAAGGCAGTCGCTTAACCAACTGAGCCACCCAGGCGCCCCAACCATTGTCATTTCTTTATGCTTGACTCTCATTCGTATAAAATTATCAGGAAGTTCCATTCTGGCTGCTGAACTTGGTTAGCTAAATTATTAATGAGATAACTAAGTAAATTATTGGACATCTACATAGTGAATATTACATATCTAGTAAATATCAGAACCATCAGTAATATGAAATTACACTCATTAAATGAGAAAGCAAGATATACAATGGTAGGTTCATTTTGATAGCCATTATATAAATAAAAATGCTTTTAAAATATTGAAAGAATAGGGGTGCCTGGGTGGCTCAGTCATTAAGCATCTGCCTTTGGCTCAGGTCATGATCACGGAATCCTGGGATCGAGCCCCACATTGGGCTCTCTGCTCTGTGGGAAGCCTGCTTCTCCCTCTCTCACTCCCCTGCTTGTGTTCCCTCTGGCTGTGTTTCTCTCTGTCAAATAAATAAATAAAAGCTTAAAAAAGAAAAAAAAAAAACCCTGCCATTAAAGGAGGCCAGCCTGGAAACCCTAGAAGCACTGAAAGGATACACCTGAAACTAATATAACACTAGGCATTAACTATACTGGAATTAAAATGTTAAAAAAAAAAAATTTGAAAGGAAATACATCTAAGTATTAATGTCCTCAAGAGTACCCATGATTGTTTTCCTTGTCAGTAATTTCTAGGTGTTCTGCAGAAGCATTATTCATTGATTCCAGGATGCTTCCTTTCACATGTTAGCGGCTCAGGGACTGGGATGCATCTTACAATCGTTCTCCTCCAGACGGCCCTTGTGACATGATTATCACGGTCTGTGCATGAAAATCCACACTGCAGATCGACTGCCTGAAGTCTGGAAGACAATTCCAGAGTGGAGAACACTCCTGTAAGCAAAGCTGCGTCGCGAACACCCTCGTTCTCACAGAGGACAGTATCGCAGGGAAAACACAAACTTTGATGATCTTGTGTCAAAAATCTTTCACTATAATCCTGCACTATAAGCTGAAGAAGTTTTAGACCTTAAGCAATTTATTTTGCTTATTATATTTCCTTGGGCCTTGTTATGTAAGCACAAGAGAGATGCATGATTTTTTTTCATTTCTGCAAAAATAAGTCTAGAAGTCTTTTTTTAAAAAAGTATTTTTGTTATTACTATTTGTAAATATTTTATTTATTTTTTTAAAGATTTGATATTTGAGAGAGAGAGTGAGAGAGTGAAAGCAGGAGTGGCAGGGGAGGGGCAGAGGGAGAAGCAGACTCCCCGCTGAGTAGGGAACCCGAAGGGGAAGGTCCTAGAAGATTCTATCCCAGGACCCCAGGACGAGACAATGCCCTGAGCTGAAGGCAGACACTTAACCAACTGAGCCACCTAGGCATCCCCACAAAAAGTCTTTTGAAAAACAAAGTTTTTAAGTGAGAATAAAATTGGGAATAGTATATTTGAAAGCATATTTTCTTTCTTACTGGTGTCTACACTAACATTGCATACAATCTACGATATCTTAAATTGGGGTGGCATGTTACAGACACTCCAAATAATGGTTTAAATGAAATAAAAATTTATTTCTCAGCAAGTAACTCTCTGTAGGGAACTATCTGCAATGATCTAGGGTCGAAACAGTCACTGGTGACAAGGTCACCTAGCGCTTTGGACTTTTTCAGTCTTGTTACTCCTCCATCCTTAGGGTGTTCACTATCACACTCAGGTGCCTGGAGCAGGAAAAAGGAGGGTGAGCAAAGAAGTATGCCCCTCCTACATAGCAAAGAGGTAGCCCAGGTACAGGGGCCTGAACTAAGCACATGGACCCACCGAGCGAGCTGCAAGGGAGGCTCAGAAGTGTTGTCTTTATTCTGTATTAAGGATCAGCAAACATTTTTCTATAAAGGGTCAGGTAGTAAATATTTTAACCACATAACATCTCCATTGTTATTTTCTTCCTCCCCCTCCTCTCCCTTCCCCTCTCCTCCTCCTCTTCTCCTTCTCTTTCTTCCTCCTCCTACTCCCTCTCTCCTCCTCCTCCTCTTCACCTTCTCTTTCTTCCTCCTCCTACTCCCTCTCTCCTCCTCCCCGTCCTTTCTCTTCCTCCTCCTCCTCTTCTTCTCAACAATTCCTTTGTGATGGTTAGTTTTACACGTCATCTGGACTGACCAGGCGAAGTGATGCCCGGATAGCTGGTGAAGCACTACTTCTGGGAGTATCTGAAAGGGTGTTTGTAAAAGAGATTCGAATTTGATCCAGTAGACGGAGTCAAGAGGACATGGGCAAGCATCACCCAAACATAATGGCCCAAATGGAACAAAAAGGCAAAGGAAGGGCAAATTCTTTCTCTCCCTTCTTGAACTGGAGCGTTATATTTTCCTATCTTCAAACATCAGAGCTCCTGGTTCTTCGTCCATTCTGCTCTCAGCTTTGCTGGTTTCCAAGGCTGCAGGTGGCAGGTGCTGGGGCTTCTCAGCCTCCACAGTCATGGGAGTCAACTCATATATATATATGTTTCCCTGGAGAACCCCAACTAATACACACTTGCAACTATACAAACATTCTTAGCTTATAGGTCATATGAAAACAGACAATGGGCTGAATTTGGCCTCTGCCAACCGTAGTTCCAGATAGTCATGGGCATAATTGCAAATCTAGAATTCCATTATCTGGAGTGTGGGAGAGTGGGAGAGGGGTGTGAAGCCATACTGAAGAACAACTAGCTCTCTCTGTCACAGCATATTTTCATATTATGATGTTTGTAAAAATTTAAGACTACCACTTATTTGGAATAGGGGAGCTGTTTATAACATCAGGTTAAAAGGCAAATACAAACTTTATTGAATACTTTAAGGCCCTAAATACAAAACTTACCCAACCTGGAAGAACATTAACTAAAAACATTAATATTAACTCTGGGTTGATTTGCTTCTGTGTTATTTCACATACTTCATCTTCCTTGTTGTCTGAATTGTTACAATTTTATCATAATGAGCTGAACTGTGTAGCTATTCCACAGTCTGGTCAACCGCAGCCTGTCCCTCTGTTGTCTTGCTCCCTTTCAGCATATCCAATAAACTTCTATCGCATTAACAAAAAAACCCCAACAAAACAAAAGACAAAAACAAAAACCCTCTATTTAAATAAATTTTCTTGCATTGAACTCTTCTTATTGGTCCTTGGCCTTCAATTAAAACCACATAAAATAAGGGGCACCTGGGTGGTTCAGTCACTTAAGCAACTGACTCTTGGTTTTGACCCAGGTCGTGATCTCAGGGTTGTGAGATCAAGCCCCGGGAGGGCTCCGTGCTGAGTGGAGTCTACTTAAGATTCTCTCTTCCTTTCCCCCTCTCTCCTCCCTCTCTTTAAGAAAACCATATAAAATAAGGCAAATCTCTTTTTCAAATAACATCTTCTCAACTGTTTGAAGAGAGGTGTAATATGACTTATTGGCCTTCTCTTCATTCTTTTGCCATGGCTCAACTTGACTTGTTGACTTTATTCTAGAACTATGGAATAAATCAGAGCAAATATTTCTACTTTTCATTGAGGTCTGAATACATTCAGTAAAGAATGCTAAGTGTCCAACTCAGTGAAGGGTTACATCTATTTATATTTATTCAGCCACCCCCCAGATCAAAATATAAAATGTTCCCAGTACACTAGAGGCTTTTCCATGCTCTCCTCAGCCAATCCTCCACTCCCAGCAGTGCCAGCCACAATTCTGATACCTTCCATCATGAGTGGCTTTGTCTATTCTTGAACTTCATATAAATAGGATCATACTGTATTTATTCTTTCGTGCCTGATTCATTGAACTCAACATAATGTCTACAAGCATCATCCATACTGTGGGTAGCAGTGATTCAGTCCATGATATTGCAGGATCAAATTTTATATTCTATGAATACATCACAATTTGTTCATCCATTCCTGTTAATGGATACAGGGTTGTTTCCAGTCTGAGACTCCCATAAACAAAGTTTCCGGAAACATTGCTGTATGTGTTTTTTGGTAGACATATACGTTCATTTCTCTTGAGCACATTGTCAGGAGCTTTTAGAAAATACTGCCAGTTTTACAAAGAGGTTACCAACCTAAACTCCTGCCAGCAGTGGACAAAAGAGAGAGCCCAGAAATAAACCCATACATAAGTGGTCATTTAACTTTTGACAAAGGAGCCAAAAATATGATGGGGAAAGGATAATCTCTTCAAGAAATGCAGGTGGGAAAACTGGACACCCACATATAAGAGAATGAACAGGCACTGTCTTGAGCCACACACAAATGGATTAAGGACTAGAATGTAAGACCTGAGAACATAAACCACCTAGAAGAAAACACAGGTGGTAAGCTCCTTGACATCAGTCTCACTATTGAATTTTTGGATCTGACTCCAAAAACAGGGCTAACAAAAGCGAAAGTAAACTATTGACACTGAGATTCTGCACAGCAAAGAAAGCCATCAAGAAAAGGAAAAGGCAACCTCCTGAATGGGAGAAAATATCTGTAAACTGTATATCTAATAAAGGGTTAATATCCAAAATATATTAAGCAGCAAAAAACCAAATAGGAAAAAATAAAACCCAAATCATCTGATCAAAAAATGGGCTGAGGATCTAAATTGTTATTTTTGCAAGAAAGACATCCAGATGGCCCTCAGGCATATGAAAAGCTGTTCAACATCACTTGTCATCAGGGAAAGGCAAATCAAAATCACAATGAGGTATCACCTCACACCTGTCAGAATGGCTAAAATCAAAAATACAAGAAATAATAAGCATTGGTGAGGATATGGAGAAAGAAGAACCCCCATGCATTTCTGGTGGGAAAGTAAACTGGTGTAGCCATGGTGGAAAACAGTATAAAAGTTCCTCAAAAGACAACAGGACTTCCATATGATGCAGCAATTCCACTTTTGGGCATTTATTCAAATAAAATGGAAACACTAATTTGAAAAGATACATGTCCCCCTCCGCTCCATGTGCATTGCATCATTATGTACAACAGAGATGTTGTGTGGATGGATGGATGGATGGATGGATGATAGATAGATAGATAGATAGATAGATAGATAGATAGATAGACAGATAGATAGATAGATAAATGACTCTACTGTAAAAAAGAAGGAAATCTTGCCATCATGACAGCATGGATGGACTTAGAGGGTATCATGCTAGGTGAAATAAGTCAGACAGAGAAAGACAAATACTGCATGATTTCACTTATATGTGGAATCTAAAAAACAAACAAACAAAACAAAATTAATTTAAAAAAAACAAAACTCACAGAGAATAGATTGGTGATTATCAGAAGGAAAGGAGTTTGCAGGGCAGGTGAAATGGGTGATTAAGGTCACTGGGACAGTAATGAATGGTAACTAGACTTAGTGTGGTAATCACTACACAGTGTATACAAATACTGAATTATTACATAATTATTATATATACACTTGAAACTAATATAGTTCCAATTTTATCTCAGTATAAAAAAAGTGTTTTCAAATGGCCTAAAGAAATGTTTGTGAAGCAAATAGAAGTAGTAGAAGCTATGTCATGTGTTAAATTAATGATTAGGGAGCATGATTCCAATTTCTGTTGGTCTATATGACTTAACCTTTATCTGCATTTGTATCCTTAGATGTTCAGTAGGAATGTTCATGACCTATCTCATTTGGTCATGATGAAGAAAATCTAAGACTATGTACTCTAAACCACAAGAGGCATATAAATTATTATGTGATTATAAATGAATGACTTTCAGCCAGGTTACTTTCCCTGTGCTGACATCTGACGTTTCTAAAACTACCTTTGGGGAGCCTGTTGGTACTTTAAAGAAACCTCGGAATCTGACGTGAAAGTGTGTAGTTGCAAAACCCATTATTTTAAGAGCATGATCCTAATATAGGAGCACAAAACCTTACCTTTCCTTTTCTGTGACACAGCTGTCATCTTAGCTTTGGCCATGGCTGTTAATTTAGTCTATGACTACTTCAGCTCCAGCTGAGCAAAAGAAACTGTAGTTCATTAAAATCCATTTCTCAATTCCAACAACTGCCAACCATCCAGGCTGTCCCAGCAATTAAGGAAATGTAAAGTGATCCCCACGTCAAGTCAGAAGCTAAGCCAACAAATCTTTTTCTCCTTACAGCTTCCCAGAAAAGCTTTGGCAGGAGATATGACCAGACCATGAACTAGAATAAATAGATTAAAGAGATGAAGGTTCATTTATATCATGCCTCTGTATATTCACCATACAAAAGGTTGGGTTTTTTTTCCAGACTCCACTAGATTCTGGACTCTGTTCAGACTCCATATACTTCCAATAACTCTGCTGCAATCAAGTTTTATATTATCAAGAGATCTGGAGAGTTTTAAGAATGATCACAACATTGGGTAGATCAAGTCCACAGTGCTTTACTTCTGAATTCCCTTCATTATAAATGCAAATAACTTTCAAGTAGTTATAATTCTACTTCCCAATGCATTCTCATAACTGAACTATAAATTTCTTTTCACTTGAAGTGATTCTTTTTCTGTCTTTCAGCATAAGGAAATATGAATTCTGCAAATGATTTTTGCAGTGTTTATTTTAAAAGTCATTTATTCCACGCTTTCCTGAAAAAACAAAATTATTTTATTAAATACTGCATGGCTGCCTTCTTGATAGCATTTTTGCATTTTAATTTTAATACCTTTCTAGGTTCTTGTCTTGATCTGTTTTAGAAAAAAATCAGAGAACTTGAATTTAGTTCATTGCCATGAATGACTCATTTTGAAACCTTGCTTAAACCAGATATCAATAATCAAATACGAAGTTGTGTTCTATCAAGTATGACATCAGAAGCTGCTTGGAATCCATGAAGTCAATATGGAAACGTACAATCACAGTTGCATGAACCCCATGAATTTACCAGCTACTCCATGTGTCCCTAAACCCATAATTTCTCATCAATTTTTCCCTTTGTCCTTCCTTACCTCCCCTTTTTCCTGCCACAGACACACCGATACACACTCCTCTGTTCTTTGAGAGATTGAAGTCAACCCAATAAGAAAATTGTATGCAGAAAATTAAGCGGTTGATTTCTTCCTTCATTCTACACCCCATCCCCAATCTCTGAATATCTTCCGACTACCTAGTGTGCTGAATTTCCACAAAAATAAACAAATAGACCAATGGAATAAGACACAAAGCCCCAGATAGATCCTCCTCTATATGGATTTCTATGGTTTCAAATAATAGAAGCATCACAAAGGAAAATGTAAAGTTTGTGTCCACCCAAGTACTTGTGTCCTCTGGGGAAAGAGTGTGGGAAACTTATAATCACAAGACACAATGGAGAGGAAAAGAAATTGCAGCTAAAACTAACAGACAAAATATATAAATATCTCTATCAAATCAACAGCTCTTTCAGATGTTTCAAGAAAACATCACAAATTCTACAGACACAAAAACGTGCACCTCAGGAATCAATATTAACACAGTTCTGAAGTATGATCGTAAGCCCATTAAATTAGCTTCAGAAAACGTTTTATAAATGCTGGTGAAGCCAGAATAAAAGGGTAACATTAACAGTGCTGAATATTTGTATAAACTTCTAGAAAAGTAACATGATGAAAAACTGCATCCAGAATTATCAAGACATTCATACCATTGAATCCACTAATGCAATTGATCAATATGTATTCTAAGGAAAGAGTTCAATAGAAACAAAAAAATATCTGCTGAAATGTGTTCACTTCAGAATTATTTTTATAATAATGCAATCATATAATTGTAAGAAAACATGGGGCGCCTGGGTGGCTCAGTCGGTTAAGCGGCTGCCTTCAGCTCAGGTCATGGTCCCTGAGTCCTGGGATCGAGCCCCCCATCAGGGCCCCTGCTCAGTGGGGAGCCTGCTTCTCCCTCTCTCACTCCCCCTGCTTGTATTCCCTCTCTCTCGCTGTCTCTCTCTTTGTCAGATAAAGAAATAAAATATTTTTTTTTAAAAAGAAAAAGGAACAGTGTAGCAGATGAAAATGTTATCTGCTAAAAGTTGCTCACTGTAGGCTTCCTTACAGTGGTGGAAAAGAAAAAGCCTAGAGTCAGATTAATATCCAAAAAAGGTAAATGATGTAAGTAATTAGTTCCATGAAGTATGATATCACTATTTTAAATGATAATGATCACCACTATGCATAGATCTAAAAAATGATATTAGTAAAAAAATTATGTAATTACAAATATACGAAATCATAGAGTGGATTTATGGGCTGTTTCCTCCCAATTTTCTTTGATTTTTAAAAATATGTTTTAAAAATAAAAATGAGGACCCTTTGCAAATAGGACCATAGGAACCTTAGTGAAAGCAAATTTTCCTTTGCAAAATAAGAAAGTTTCTCACTGACTTGTTATGTTACTTCTTCTCTTTGGGCACCAGCCTCCTTCATCATTTGACTATGTGACTAATGGAACACCAGTCAATGTCACTGCCACATCTGACCCATAAAAACATCTGCACGTGAATCTGTGTTTCTCTGTGGCTCTGTGAGCTTGATAGAGACAGACAGGCACATAGACCTGGGAGAATCCTACATGATCTGTAGCACAGCCCTGAGCTAGAGGGAGCCTGGGTCCCTGACATTGCTGGCAACCAGTGACATAACGATCCATTTTTGGCTTGACAGTAAACCATGGAGATTTTGAATATATTCGTTAGAGTAGCCAGTTTTCCTACCTCCCGACTGTCAGTGTGAGGATTTCTAGTTAGTTTTAGCCAGGAATTTGTAGAAAAGCTGGAGCTGAGTCAGGCCAAAATTCCAAAGTAGAACTTTGCAGCTCCTACACAGATAATTCTATGCTCCTTTAATGAAAAACGGTTCCATCTTCTCATCTGTCATCACTCTTCTTCCTGTTTAGATTTTTTTCCACTTCATCAAAAACTCGTAATTTTTGTGTCAAATTAGCATTTGCATGTCATTATGCATGACATTAGCATGTCAGCATTTGAGAATATCCTACCCAATATCTTAAGGAAGAAGGGGCATCAGTGGTTGACCACTCTGCAGCCAATGAGAGTGGGTGGGTTTTCTAGCACGAAGTTCAAGCGGAGGAAGGGACGTCTGAGGGCTTAACGCCATGGGACGCATTCACATGCCAAAGTTTAGTCACTGTGCCTCTTACAGTTCAAAGAGTTTAAATGTCAATGTGATTACCATCAGTCAGTTGGTAGGTCAGATGAGAGGTTGCTGTACAGGCTCCAAATGTTGGGAATTTCTCTAGGGATCTTGTAATTGTAGTTCAAGGCTGCTTGCCCTCAGACAGCAGGAGGGCATTATGGAACTGGCACGATGATGTAAGTGCCTTTATTGGGCTCCTGGGTGGCTCAGTCCATTAAACAACTGACTCTTGATTTTGGGTCAGGTCATGATCTCAGGGTTGGAAGATCGAGCCCCACATCTGGGTCCATGCTACTCTAGGAGTGTGCTTGGGATTCTCCCCTCTCCCTTCACCCCTCACCCCACTCACTCTGACACACACACACACTCTCTTAAAAAAATATTAAAGATGATTTAAATGCCTTTACAAAGGAGTAAAAATAAAAATATGATATGAACTCTTACACAGGAAAAAAGGTTTTTTAATTTTAAAAGTCACAAATTACACCATGAACTTTACCTAAAACAGAAGTATATAACTTCCAGTCTATAAACAACTTTCCAATTCAATTAATCTAATCACAGTTGATGTGTGATCAGAGCCCAAATCTTATTTATTCCTAAACTTAACCTACAACACTTGGAGATTTTTGGGGGGAAAATGTTATTAACCAGTACAGGAATTAAAAGCAAACTTTCATACAACAGCATAGTAGCAGTGTCCAGCCCTCTCCTCCCTACAAATGCCTGTTCTATCGCAAGTCGTCCCTGTTGGAGTGAGCAGCAAATGTTTGTTCTCAGTCTCCTGGCTCACCTGTGTCCCCATCCTCATCTTTCATCACCTCTCAGAAGGTAGCTTGTATACGAGCCATGCAGAACTCCTCCAAGGTTCCTACTCCAAACTCCTCCAGAAGGCCATGCCTTTGCCACTTTCATGAAATCTACAAACCCCGTCAAGACTCAGCTGCAGCCCGGCCTCCTCTGGGGGCTCTCCTCTGGATTAATTGTCACTCTTCTGTGCTCCCACCCATGGTCAGCTCCCCAAGCACAGAGGCACACGTGTTTTTGTTTTTGTTTTAAGTTTGTTTTTTTTTAAGATTTTATTTATTTATTTGATGGAGAGAAACACAGCTAGAGAGGGAACACAAGCAGGGGGAGTGAGAGAGGGAGAAGCAGGCTTCCCGCCCCTGAGCAGGCAGCCGGATGCGGGGCTCTATCCCAGGTCTCTGGGATCATGACCTGAGCCAAAGGTAGTCACTTAACCAACTGAGCCACCCAGGCGCCCCTAAAGGTTTTATTTTTAAGTAATCTCTACAACCATCATGGGGCTTGAACCCACAATCCCTAGGTCAAGAGTCACTTGTGCCATGGATTGAACCAGCCAGCCAGGTGCCCCTTGGCACACACATTTTTAATTGCAGTTTTACTTGTCTTTTTTTTTTCTTAAACAAATTACAAACCCCTTAAGGGCAGAAACAGCTTTTCATCATTCTGTGCCTTGAGCACAGTGTTGGCATATAGGTAGTTGTCTAATAAATCTGTCATATGATTGATTGAGTGAATTCTGTCGCTTAAAACTGTTTTAAAAAATAATGCCAAGGGGAGCCTGCTTCTCCCTCTCCCTCTGTCCCTCCCCCGTGCTCATGTTCTCTCTCTTTCCAATGAATAAATAAACTCTTTTAAAAAATGATGCCAAAATCACTTGTTAGGCTAACCCCCACCACAGCGTTTTTTGGGTTGCTAGCATGCAGTCCACGGGCATAGTAACTAAGGTGTTGTAGTGACAAAGCTTTGTTCAGGAGTTATAGCTTAGAAGGTCTTCCTAACAAGCTGCTTGTCTCTATACATCACATGTATGTCATAAGTAAGTGCTGGTAAAAGGAGCACCGAGTACACGCTTATGGAATCCAGTCTTAGGCCAAGTGAACTCATTCATTCACTCATTCAGTAAATATTTCACTGCCTACTCTGTGCCATGTTGTTCTAGGTGTTGGAAATGCAGCAATGAAAGAAAGCAGAAAGACTAATATGTCTTCTCTCCTTGAGTTTACATTCTATAGAGGAGACACAAACTACCTAGATATGTACTTTGCTGAGTTATGAAAAATTACATTGGAGTATAGTGGATATACAGTGCAGTGGAGGGAGGATGGTTGCTGTTTCACAGGGGAGTTGGAGAAGGCTTCTGTGATAAAGTGACATTATGAGCAAAAACCTGAAGGGAACAGAAGGGTTCATGGAAAGTGCAAAGGCCCTGAGGCAGAAGCATGGATGGCATTCTCCAGGAAGAGCAAGGTGTCAAGTGCAGCTGGAGCCAACTGCAGCAAAAAAATGAGGTAGAAGACAATTGTGGCTACGGGGGAGAGGCAACAGGTTATTCAGAATGTCTAGGCTGGAGTTAGAACTTTGGCTCTTACTCTGAACAAAATGGGGAATTACCAGAAGGTTCTGAGAAGCAGAATAATAGGATTTTACTTTTGGGGTTTTTTTTCAATTTTTTAATTTAGATTCTAGTTAGTTAACTTATATGTTAATAGTTAATATTGGTTTAGGGTGTAGAATTTGATTTTACTTTTTTTTTTAGAGATGACTCTGACTGCCATGCTAAGAGCAGACTAAAGGGAGCCAGGGTTGCCTTGGGGGAAAGAGGAGATTTGACACAGTGATGCAGGCAAAGAGAATACAGTGGCCAGAGTCCGAATGATATCTGCGGTGGAGATAGGAAATGTTTGTATTCTGGATCTCTTTTCAAGTTATGAGAGGAAACAGTCTTTCCATGACGACTGCCAGGCGAGAGGAACAGCAGGAAAGACCAGCCATTGACTGACATACGATTCCATTAATGTGTATCTTTGGGGGAAATCTAGACAATGTCTTCAGTATTTTCTTTTTCTGTTCGATGAGGTCATATTTATAATGTATATGCTTTCCAGATTCTGAGGATTATTTGAGATGTAACTTTTCCTCCTCTACTGCTTCCCTAGTCACCAACTCTGAAGCTTCCTTTTCAACATCTGAGAAGTCTTGTCCACCTTTACTTTCCCTACCATTCTTTCAGTTTTGGCTCTCAGGACTCATTGTCTTCATAGCTGGTTCTGAGCCTTTGACACTCGACTCCTCCAATCTGTCCCATGATGAAGAAAGCACAGATGGAAACATCCCTGCCAGGTTAAAAAATCCCTGCCAGCCTTTGCCTCCCTGTTGAACAAGTAGCATGCCTGTCCTCTGAGCAAGAATCCACACGACGTGCTTTTCCAGCCTGGCCGCATCATCCTACATGGTCCAGCACATGCACCGTGTTCTTGTTGTATATAAGTTGTATTGGTTTGTGCCAAGCCCCTCTTCCACAGCTGCCCCAGCCCCAAACTCACTTCTAACTATGAGCGTTGGAATGTTTCCAACCTTTAATATCCATTATTCCAATAGCTTCAATCCGCAGCCAGTAAGAACTAATCTTTTCCTCTCCTACATATTCACACCCTTTTGGACCCCTGCTTAGCACTCTGAATTGGTGATTTATGTGTGTTTCTCTGTCTCCTTTTGGACAGTGGCCAACTGTATGAGAATGCAGAGTTCATTTTATGAACCACATTGCTCCCATTCTCCGCCAAGTACTGCTCAGAATAGATCCACAATAAATATTCGGAGTAGATTTAAATAGCAAATGGCTACGGCAATGAAAATAGTCCTAATATTAGGAAAAGATTTGCAGAATTTTTGGCTGGTCCCCACCCACACATAAACACTACACATAATTATTCCGCAAATGCCTTTTCTTTTATAGGATATTATTTATTATCATAGTCTGTTTAGAACAAAACTACCACCACAATGTAAGTATTTTAAAGGTCATATTCAGGAGTCTCAATAAATATAAGCCTCTCTGGAGTAATATTTAGAAAACATTGTAAAATAAATGAGATGTTTTGTTCCTCAGAGGCCAAGTAGGTTTTCATTTTTGTGCGCCAATGAAAAAATATTGATTTTTCTTTTTCTTTGCTGGAAAAGAAGTCTTTAAAACACACTAGGCGACCTGCTTGTGTGTTGCAGAAAACCAGATGTCTAAGGTCACTGCAGTAGAGAATTAGCACGGTGTATCTAATAACTTAAGGATATCTTATGGGAAAAGGGGTGAACATTGTGATTTGACAACTCGAGGCCCACGGGTTCCAGGGTGTGCCGCATCCGGGTGCCTCTGCCGACCACTTTGCTGCTGCTCATTAATAATATTGCTATGAATGCCTTTTCTACAAAGGGTTGCACCTTCGTCCTGGGTATTAATATGCTATTAATATAAATATATTTTTCTTCACTAGATTGTACATTCCTTGAAGGTTATTTTATCCAAAATTATCATTGTTTATGAACATGTTTTCTCCACTAGACTTGAAGTTCCCGGAGGGCGGGAATGCCCTCTATGTAGATTCCACCTGCACCCACCACAGGACTTTGCGCCTAGCACTCACTCAAGCATTGTTAAATTCACCTCGTCCCCGGTACCATTCTGTTTGACCTCCTTTCTCTGCTAAAGGACTATAACCTATCCCTAAGTGAGAAGCTTTGTATTACTTGTAATAAAGGTTCAGAAGCTAGAACAGAAAGCCAGAATAATAAGAGCTGGAATAGTCCAGGTGGAAGCTTCCCAAGACTTACCTACTTCTCCCATCTAGCTGGCTCTGGGCTACTGGCTACTGTGTGTGGTTGCACAGGATGTGCACTGCACTACTCTGGAGGCTGATTCACATCGCCATCCCTGGGAATGGTGCCTAGTGGGCTAGTGCACCTTACGACTGCATGGCTGTATTCAGCAGCCCTCTGGCTGCTCCCCGGCGGTAGACATCAATGTTCCTTTTTCCTACTGCTTCACTCTTCCTGGGAAGTTCCAAGGTCCATCGCGTTCCCAGGTCCACCACCACAGCTGCATTCCCACATCAGCATGCTTACCAGAAGAGGCACCCGTCACTTTTTCTACTCATATTCCATGCTAGAACTCAAACAGCCATGCTTAGCTGTAAGGGAGCCTGGAAACTCTCTTATACAACCCATTGTAACTCAAGGCTTCAATTACTGTAAAAGTGGAGAGCAGATCTGGGGGACAACTAGAAGTCTCTATTACAAGCCAGAATGCTAGCTTTCATTTTTGTCCCTTGCATTTCTATTTCTGCAACCTGTGTTACGGCTATCCTTTCTCCTTTATTCCTGAGAACCAGGAATGGTTTCTGTAACATTGTCTGTGACTAATGACAGTTTTGCTTCTTTCTTTCTCACCTTTGTACTCTCCTTGTCTCCCCTTATTCTGTTAACCAGGACTTCCAGAACAAACCTGAACTGAAAATGTAATAATAAACACACTTGGGGCACCTGGGTGGCTCAGTTGGTTAAGCGACTGCCTTCGGCTCAGGTCATGATCCCGGAGACCCGGGATCGAGCCCCACATCGGGCTCCCTGCTCGGCGGGAAGCCTGCTTCTCCCTTTCTCACTCCCTCTGCTTGTGTTCCCTCTCTGGCTGTGTTTCTCTCTGTCAAATAAATAAAATCTTAAAAAAAAATAAAATAAACACACTTGTCTTGTTATAAGAAAGAAAAAAATTCACTAGGTCATCATTTGTATGATGTCTGGTGTAGGTTCTTTGTAGATACCAGTTACAGGATTAAGGAAATTCCTTTTATTCTCAATTGGAAGAACAAGGTATCTACAAGAAAGAATTTTTGAAAGAATAACTTTTGAAACCAGCCGCACTGCCTTCCTATCTCCCCTGAGACTTCTTCGGATGCTTAGGAATTCGCTGGTCCCCTGCTTTGGCCCCTCTATTCAACAAACTCTCGCTTTCAATCATTATGGTGTAACAACGTTCTATCTTCCCCATGGATAACAATGCCCAAGTTGTTTTATTCATTCATATAGTCTCTATTTAATTTTACAAAATATTTTAGAAGATACATAAGTACCAAACACTAAACTGGCAAAGTAGAAATAGACAGCAATGAACTTCTTGGAAAATACAGCAAGTGTGAAAAATCCTCATTAAGGCATAGTTAACATGTAAATTTATGCAACTCATAGCCTACAGTATTTCTAAATTTGACCTGTAGTTTTTTTCTGATATTCCTTATAAGTTTTGCATTGAGTATAAAAAACAATCATATCAATTCCTCACAGGAACTAAAGAGTTCCTAACACTAGGATTTGAAAAAAAATGTTTTTTGTAATGCTCTTCACATATGTAGAGGATATTATGCACAAACTGAACGAAATGCAGAAGCAGACTGCCCCTGACTGTTGTGGTTTTCCTCAAGGTGAGCAGAAGGAGTTATTCCAAAGCAAAACTCACTAAATACAATTTTTCAAGCTGCCCAAACATTTTGCATTAAGTTAACTGTGACTATCGCTCCTTCTTGATCATGGAGGGGCGGGGCATTCACATTTGTTTGGAATTACGATCTTCAGTCAAGGAAGTTGGTAATTCTCCCAGCTAGGATTTTTTTTTTTAATATTTTATTTACTTATTTGCTAGAAAGAGACACAGCGAGAGAAAGAACACAAGCAGGGGGAGTGGGAGTGGGAGAGGGAAAAGGAGGCTTCCTGCCCAGCAGTGAGCCCGATAGAGGGCTGGAACCCGGGACCCTGAGATCAGGACCTGAGCCAGGGCAGACGCTGATTGACAACTGAGCCGCCCAGGCACCGCCTAGGACTCTTTTTTTTTTTTTTTTTAATATGAGTTGTGCAGTGAACCTTTTAGTTAGAATTAATTTTGGGCAAAGGCTCGTTCCTATGACTGATAGAGATGAACATAAATGATTTGTCTGTCTCCCCATGGAGAGATGAGTTTGTTTCCCCTCCCTGGGAGTCCTGGGTCTGCCTGAACAGAATGCACTGTAAGTGGTGCGGGGCTGGCGCTGGGTCGCACTTTACGGGGCAGCCTCCCTCCCCCTCCTTCCTCTGGGGACACAGATTCTCAGAGCCCACCTACCTTGGAGGAGCCAAGCCCTATAGAAAGTCGGTGCAGAGGGAAGCTGCGGAGCCGCCGCTCAGCTCCGAGGAAGCAGTCAGTGTCAGATCTCAATCACACGTGTGAGTCCCTGGGGATATTCTAGCCCAGTTGAGTCCCCAGCTGACTGTGGCCTTAACTGGCATCACGTGGAGAAAAAAAAAGCCGCCCAGCTGAGCCCAGGCAACCCAGAGGATGTGAGTCACAGGCCTGTTGCATGAGCCAGGAAACTGAGGTGTGGTTTCTTAACTCAGTCATCTGTATCAGAGAAACACCTGTCACTCACAGTTCACTTCGCCGCACGCAGCCCCGCGTCTGCCGCAGCCGCTCCAAAGAATCTGTTCTGGAAGAGTTCCTCATTTAACAAATCACTGGGAAACCTAACAGGCAGCTTCCCATTCTCGCCGTTCTGAAATGCCTGCTGCACTGGAGTCAAGAGGTTTCCTTAAAAGAGTAGGCGGATGATCCTTGCACATGGTCACAGCCCAGGGACTTTGTCTTCTACTTTCCCCCCACACCTGGCCGCTTTCGCTGCCACCCCTACCTCCAATGGGTAAAAACTATCTTTATTTTCTGAGTGTTTCGGTATATACACACAAATATATTTACGTTTCCCCTCTTCCTACTTTTAATTTAAGTGGGTGCCATACCGGCGAGGAGCCCACTATGGGGCTTGAACTCAGGACCCTGAGATCAAGATCTGAGCTATAATCAAGAGCCACATGCTCAAAATCTTAAAAATAAATAAATAAAGGCGCCTGGGTGGCTCAGTTGGTTAAGTGACTGCCTTCGGCTCTGGTCATGATCCTGGAGACCCAGGATCAAGTCCCACATCGGGCTCCCGAGGCTCCGCGGGAAGCCTGCTTCTCGCTCTCTCACCTCTCATTCCCCCTGCTTGTGTCCTTGTTCTCTGTATTTCTGTCGAATAAATAAATAAAATCTAAAAACAAAAAAACAAAAAAACCCCCCACATGCTCAACCCACTGAGCCACCTGGGCACCCCCTCCTCTTCCCATTTTTTATTTATTTTTTGAACTTTTTTAAAAATTGAAGTTCAATTAGTTAACATATAGTGTGTTGTCAGTTTCAGAGGTAGAGTTAGATGATTCATCAGTTGTACTTAACACCCAGGACTCAATCTATCACGTGACCTCCTTAATGCCCAAAACCCACTTTTTAAACATGCATCTCATACACCCTAGTCCACTCTTTGTTTTTTTCTCCCATTAACAATTTATCTTGGAGATTTTTATATGTAGAGAATTCTATTTTAAAATCATATTCCTTACAAAAAATTCTACCATATCGCTGGCTCTAGATAAAAATGCTATTTGTTTCACTCAAGGATTGCTACACAGCCCACAGAAAGGTAAGGAATTCTACATTAGCAGTTCTCCTTCCCTCTAGATTCATAAATGGCCAAACATGCCATTTCTAATTGAGGCCTGCCCCTAACATGAAGAAAAAAGGAATCAACAAGTAGGTCATAGATTTTTCCTCTTTTGCTGCGTAGTGTAAGTTCCTGGCAATTATGTTTGATTATAATGTAAGCGCCTGATGTTAGGATTTTGAAGGTGGTGGACTCCATTTCAGAGCTCTGTTTTGAATAAGCAGATGATACCAGCCTCAGACCCACCCTGCCCCGGCCATGGGATGCCCCTTTTAGAAAGCCCTGGGTGACCGAGATAACTGACCAGTTGAGTAACCCTTCCTCTCCCTTCCTGCCCTTTAAATCCCACAGTTAACTGTTTTCAATTCACCAATAAAAAACAAGTCCTCAAATCCTGAGGCCCCACCACCCTTGGACCCCACAAAGGCAGAACCCCATGGTCCCTCTCTCTACAACCTCGCTCTGTGGCCCTGGGATGTGCCGCATACCCTCCAGGACCTGTGAGTAGCGAAACTTGTTTTTTCAAAGTTCCCTGCTGGTTGTTGCTGGGGTACATCCTGCCCTCCTGGCAAGAATCACAAGGCCTGGGGCAGCCGCAAAGTGGGCTCTGGGCGGGGAAATGCATGGGGGGGGGGCTTGCCACCAGCAGCCAGGGCCCAGGTATCAGGACCCATAGGCTGAGACACAAAACACACCCCCACCAAATGAATGAATTAGAATGAAAATAGATTTGTGTTTGTACTTGAAGAGACATGGAGACAAAAGGAGAGTAAAGAGTGGGAACTTAAATGTGCAAATCCCCTAGGTGTGTGACAAGTGCCATATACTTCCCTTGTCCCCCTAACGGTTTTGTATATTCAACTAACCTTGAAATGGAAAGTTCGCCTGATGTGCGCCACAGGCAGCATTCCACTCTGGTGAGAGGAAGACAGGTTAGAATAATGTGAAATTCAGGCAAGTAAGGATAAAATTAGGTTCCTACCGCACACCACGACACTCAACATTTCAAATGAAAACAAAGTTAGCACAGCCAGGAAAGAAAAAGAAAGGAAAATGTACTTAAGATTTTGAGGTGTCTAGGTCTCTTTGAGCAAAACATAAAATCAGAGGAAAAGGCTGGCAGGTTTTATGCATAAAAATTTAAATCTCTATAAAGCGAAAGCTGTCATAAACAAAGCTAAACAGAAACACTCAAAGGAACGAAGTGTGTATGCTAAAGAAAGCACATCAATGAGTCATGTCGGCACTGACACATCAGGAAAAATGACTAGCAATTCAGCAAAATGGGGACAAATAACATGGAAGTGCAATTCACAGGGAAAATACAAATAACCATTCAACGTATGAAAATATGTGTAATTTCAATACTCAGTTGCCCATGAATTGGCAAAAATTAAGATTCACACTATATCATGGAAGAATATGAGGTTACACGTGCTCTCATGCCTTGCAATTGGGATTGAATTGGTAACAGCTCTTGGGGAACACAATTTAGCAGCACTACCAGAATTTAAAATGGGTGTTCCCCTTAACCTAATAATTTTACACCTGGGAGTCTCTCGTATGTATATATGCGCACAAAGGTACAATGTTCTTGGGCCTGTTGATTAACTTCTCTGAGACTAATCCTTTATTGGTAAAATGTTTATTGAAATAGCATGTACCCCATTTGGTTGTTATTTTTAAATGAGGTAAAATAGCCCATGGCCTGGTACAAAATCAATTTCAGTGAATGTTATATACTGCTACCATTATTACCATCATTACCATTTAGTTATGATAGTTATTTCTGGGTACTTATAATTATAAATTATAAACAAAATGTACATAAATGGGGAATACATATGATGAAATATCATGCATATATATGTACATACAACTGTCTAAAATGTGCAAGGGAAATTGTATAAAATATGTACAGATTATTTGCATTTATTTAACAATCTGTGTGTGCGCATGCATACATGTGGGGGGGGAGGGGAAGGGTATAAACGGGAGGAGTGAATGTGTTTTGTAAGGGTCTAAAAGGTACCAAGCTGTTACTAATGCCCAAAGTATTGGGACAAGGGAAAAAGTGAAGATAAACTTATACTTCACCATGCATCATGCTGTTGTGATTGAATTTTGCATTTCTGAGCAGCCAGTATAAGCTGGCCTAGTCTCTCCAAGACCAGTGAACTTGACTCATCTAACACCGTAACAACTAGACCATATGAGTTCAGTTGTAACCAATTTGATTCACTAGTTTTTCAGATTTGAAATGACACAAGATAATTAATAATCTAGATTTTGCACACCATTTAGGATGGTGAAGATTTACATCTAATTTTTCTAAATGGGTTCTGAAGATGAGCTCAAGTTTTTTGGAAAATCATCTTATTCCTAACAATGGCAGAGCAATGAGGCATTTCAGAATAAAATGATTTCATCATATTCTGATTAAGGAATTCTTCATTTGAAAAACCTATAAAACTTTTATATACTTAAGCTAATACCATACATACAGATTATTAATGAATGCTGACATAATGGAATTCTCTAAAACGATCTCCTGTTATAAAGATAGTAGCCCTCAGGCCTGGGACTCCTGTCCGTGGATCAAAGTCTTCCTCCTCCTTCTCTGGGGGGCAAGGCTGACTGAACATATCTAACCACGGCTTCTGCCTTATTTTAAATACTATCATAAGACACGCCTGTCAGGATACCACATACATCCTAGAAAAGATCAATTTATAGGTAGCTCCTTTCCACCTTTCCATTAAATGAAACAGTACCCTTCTGCTTCTAACTCAAAATTCATTAAATATGCCATCTTTCAAATTGATTTAAAAAAGGAAAATGTATGGGAAAATTTTTTTAAAGATTTTATTTAATTATTTGAGAGAGAGGGAGTGAGCACAAGCAGGGGGAGTGCAGGCAGAAGGGAGGGAGAAGCAGGCTCCCCGTTGAGCAATGAGCCCAACACCAACGCGGGGCTCGATCCCAGACCTTGATTAAGATCATGACCTGAGCCAAAGGCAGATGCTTAACCAACTGAGCCACCTAGATGCCCCGGGAGAAAAAAATGTTACCAAAACAATTTTCTGTCAGTGATATTAAATTCTACTTAAGAAATAACAGGGTTTGGTACAACTGCAGAAATTTCACCTGTTTTTACAAAATGATTAAAATCAAATTGTCATTCGCACCAACATTTATTATTTATATTTGCCAGACTCTGTTAGAGTTACAGATGCTCTCTCATTTGCAACTGAGACTACCTCTTACCCTCATTACAGAGGAGGACTCTGAAGCTTAAGAAAATGAGGTACTTTTCCCCCAATCTAGCACACGTCTCACTCCCATCCTCTGTTCCTCATCATTCCCCATGTCACCATTCCACCACTGACCGGGGCTGATGAGAAAGAACTTTAACATACCCGTCATCAGAATCTAGTAACAATATCCTAGAGTACCGTCAAAATTTTTCATTTTGTACGTGTCAAGAAATAAATCCATGTAGTCTTTTTGCAGACATCTTTACAGCATTAAGTCAATCCACTCGTTCACTACCAGAGTGGAATTGCTGCTAAAATAACTCAGCCTTCATTCCACAAAACTTGAATATAGATGTGGTAATGATTTCTTTCCTTCTTTCAGTGTTCACTCAACAACAACAACAAAAAATCTATTTTACAGGAAGGAAACTCAACGAGTGTTTGCAGTGCATATATACCTCTAAGATTAATTCACAGAAAACATTTTTAACATACTTTTCCAAAAACTATGTGAATAATTTACATAAAACAGATAACTCTGTAGCATAACAAATTGGGAATTTTCCAGAACCAAAACTCCATCATAACTCTGAACATGGACAACCTGTAAAATAACCAATGTTCTCACAAAATAATTTTTAAGTTTTTTGCAATCTACGATCATACCTAATGTTTGTACCTCTCACCTTGTTAGTTCATTCCACTGACTAGAGACAGTAGCAACTCTTCTACCAAAAAAAGTATCCAGAAATTCTGAACTTTCTGAAATTTTAGTTTTCATTAAAAGATGTAAAACAGGGCGCCTGGGTGGCTCAGTTAGTTGGGCGACTGCCTTCGGTTCAGGTCATGATCCCGGAGACCCGTGATGGAGTCCCACATTGGGCTCCCTGCTCGGCACGAAGCCTGCTTCTCCCTCTCTCACTCCCCCTGCTTGTGTTCCCTCTCTGGCTGTGTTTCTGTCTGTCAAATAAAATCGTTTTTTAAAAAGAGTGTAAAACAATTTTAATGTTACAAAATCAGTTTCTATATAAATCAGGTTGATTGTGGAATTGAAACAAAAAAGTAACACCAGATTTGGGTGCAAATGCGTATGAACTCAAGTTACAAATAAAGTTGTGTCTTTGAAAAAGAATATTTGATGCTCAAAAACCTACATTCTTCCAGCTGAAAACCATTCTAAAGCCATTTTTTTCTTTTTGAGTACACTTACTGTAAATTAATCTTTCCACTTCTTCAGTTCTTAAGATTAATTTCCTTTGTAAGCGTTCTAATGAAGTTCAGTTAAAGTTTAACTCAATAAAAACCAGGCTCTGAACATTTTAATTTAGACACAAACCTATTTTAGTCAACTGATGATTGAATTACAAATCATCCGGGCAAATTATAATTACTTTCTGTCATACATATTTCTCAAAAATAGGAACATATACATTTTCCACAATCTTGAATATATTCCTTTGTGTGTATGTATCTGTTTGATTTACAAAAGAGACTAGTTCTCTTCAATTAACAATACCACTAAACTGAAATCTTGTAACAGCTTCTATCTGTAATGATGTCCATTTATCTATTGTTACATTCAGCACAACAAAAACACCGACTACCCCGATGTTACCCTCATTGCCCGTCTTATGTTCTATATGTACTACTCAGTGCATGGACAGGTCAACAGTATGGTGATAATATATGCTTAAAAAAACCCAGAATGTCTTACTTCTTCATACTATGTAATTTCAAGTGTTTCATTCGTAAAAATGGTGTTCATTTTGGTTAGAGACAACACATAATGATGCAGGAATGTTGTTTTCAGTAATATGAAGTACACGGAGAGGGCATTTGTAAGATGTCTTCTTCCACACGCTGATGCTTCCCTACTGTGGTGTCCCTCCAAGGTGATGCAATTGCTAAGTTGCCTGCACCAGAGTTGCCTCCCATTTTGCTAAAAATGCAGACTTCTCAGCCCCACAGCTGCTGATGTACTCTCTAGGGGGTGGGGGGGGGTTGGGGGCGGGGGTCTGGGATTTCAGCTGACTCTTATAAAACTATGCTCTGAAAACCATTTTTAAGAGATTCCTTTTTAAAGAAAGATTTTTATTTATTTATTTGACACACAGAGAGAGATCACAGACAGGCAGAGAGGCAGGAAGCAGGCTCCCCGCGGAGCAGAGAGCCCCATGAGATCATGACCTGAGCTGAAGGCAGAGGCTTAACCCACTGAGCCACCCAGGTCGCGTTTTTTTGCAGTCCCTATACTCAAAGTAAAACCACAAAGCGTTAAGTGGATTTAAGGATAATTTTTACTCTTCAACTGTAAAAACTGCATTTTAAAATATACGGATAAGGCATTACCAGAAATCAAGAAATAAAATTAATTTTTACAGCAATCTCAATCTTGTGTTATTTAGCATTTTAGTATAGCAGGATTACACAGTTAAAAAACAGCATAGACAGAATGGTGTGGTTAAGAAATTTTAAGCAAAACTGAAGTACATTAATTACTCAGAGATTTATAGCCTCGGGGCATAAAAGTCAATATAAATGTGAGTTAATAATATGCCTGGAAATTGCATGTGTAAAAAGAATATAGTACTTTTTAAACACTTAAAAAGATATCAGTCTTCATGTATCTGAGGACAGGCATATTAACCAGGTTAAAAAAAAAAAAAAAAGTAAAAATTCCAGTGCCTGATTTTAAAAGCCAACTCCAAAGAACTAGACCAATAGGCCTTGTATTACTAAAATCCCTGCGTGTCACCCTGTCACCAAAAATATTAAAAAAACAGAAACCCTAACGCATCTAAGTTAATATCACCAGTAAATGGAACAAATCAATATTCCTGCTGAAGAGTGCATATATTAAATCACAAGGAAACCTCAAACAAATCCAAATTGAGAGACTTTCTACAAAGGAACTCCCCTGCGCTGTTGAAAATGTCAAAGTCAGGAAGCATGAAGAAAACTTAAGGATCCACTCTAGACTAGAAGAGGTGACAAGGAACGGTAATGCGAGAACCGGGACTGCGTCTTGTCGTCTTGTCGGGAACATGCTTGCGGTTTTTCCCAACACCCTGCTGAGGAGGTGTGTGTGAGGTCTGGAGTCTAGAGAAAGATACTCTATCAGCAGGAGTTTCCGGATCTGGGTCATCACACTGTGGCTGGGTACACGGATGTCCTTGTGCTTAGGAAACATACAGTGAAGTCATCACAAGTGAATGTTTTTAATTTACTCTCAAATGGTTCACAAAATGTTACAGAGAGAGAGAGAGACAGAGAGAGAGAGGAAGGGAGAGAAAGGGAAGACTACAGCAAATGGGGCGCAGCGTTAGGGATGAGGAATTCAAGGGAAGACTATTTAGCATTCTTGCAACTTTCCTATTATGTTTAAAATCATTTCAAAACAAAAAATGCTAAAAATATTTTTAAAGCTGCCAATAGGAACACTAAAAAAAATCTAAAAATTTTAGAATATATTTTTAAGCTTCATATCTAGAGAAATGACTTACGTCTATTTGTTTTGTAAATCTAGACTAAAAATATGAACAAATGGAATTTTCAATTCCATTCAATGCCTTCATACTAGAAATTACAAAACTGTTATTTTTTTCTTCTATCAATTACATGTATGTATATTCCAGATCACTAGATAGGTTAATGGAAAATACTTCTACGTTTTACACATTCATTTGAAAAATAATTCAAATGCTGGTTTTTAGAGTTACTTTTTCCTATAAACATTTCCTTCCTTTCCTTGTGCCTTGATGATTTCTTCTATCAATTTCATATCTGTAATTGGTTTTGAGTCTATTTGAAAAGTTGTAAGCCAGAATGTTATTTAGTGACACCATACACTTGTATACACATAAGTAACAGAGAATCTTGCCACATCAGATCACCAATGCATGACATTTTGTAATTACGTTGCAATGTGATTTCCTAGCCAATCTAACCTAACAGTTGTGTCAGAGGTCTTACTATGTAGGGTGGAGGTCTGATAGGAAAAAGAGGCCAATTCCCTTTAACAGTCCTTGGCACACAGTGGGCACAAAATAAATGCTTGTGAGGGGCAGGTCACTGAATGATTCCATTTCACTTGCCATGTCTCATCAGAAACCACGAGACCGTGGCATACCGAGCAGATGCTTCAAGTCCAAACATGAGACAGTAATGCTCCTGAGAATCTGCAGAGGTCAAGCAATGAAAGTTTTTGGTGAAAATTACTTTATGTTAAACAAAAGTTATGTTTATTTTGGCATACTTCTAAAAATTAAATTATGACAGGGAGGTTGTATTAATATCAAATTAAGGTTATGAAAAATAAAAAAGATTTGTACACGCTGTACATAGTGTATATCAATCTTTAAAGCTACGAAAAATGAAAAACAAGCAGAATTTTGTGGAATGTCACCAAATATAATTGAAAGTTGCTAGTATCACAATTTCTTGGTATATGTTTTTCAGATGCCAAGGCCTATGGGACTAAATGGAAGTTCTGTTTGATTCATGTCCTGGTTTGCCTACTGAAAAAGGAGAGGTAGGGGGACTTCAGGAGAATTCCAAAAGATCCAGGCACAGGAAACAAATGCAAAAGAATTTCAAATCCTTTCTCTTTCACATCAGACTCTCATTTAAGCACTTTATTTTCTACCCCAGGGACAGTTTAGAATTAGTTGAATATCAAAGACACGGAAGATAGACTAGTCTAATGTTTAGGGATACCATGCTAACAAAGGTCACTAAATAATAGTTCGATGCGTTTAAATTTTTATTAAAGTTAATCACAATTCCTACCTCAGGACATGCCACAACTAAAGGAAAAAAAGAGTTCTTACAGCTGCTTGATGGGGTACAGGTTGAATTAACACAAGTTTCAGGAACAGCATTTAAAATATTTTTCGTAAGACAGGCATCTGACAGGATCAAGATGTACGTGAACTTCTTAGGCTATGGCACCAAAGGGGAAAACTCCCCGAAAGTTTCTTCCATATAAAAATTCAAGATAAAAATGGATCAAGCTGAGTAAAGGCAGAATGAACATTTGCATTCTGAGAATTAGTAACCTCATACATAAAATACACAGTGCTCGTTAAAACATTCAGCTGCAGAGAAATGTTAAAATGTAATAAAGGAAATAGCACCTTTTGAAAATCATGTTACCTAAAATGAAAGTTTGCAAAAAACGATTCTGAACTGCAAACCTTCACATGAAGAAAACTGAGAAGGTGGTACCACAAAACAAATAGTGTGGAAAAGTGTAACGTTACATGTTGATTGCAAATACAAACAGTACGGAACACTGAAAGCCAAAATTCCACCTCCATAGCTGGAAAAGCCAACAAAACAAAACTTTTTCCTTTTAAAGTCATACATCTAATATTCTCTCCCAACTGGGTCAGTAAAGCATCATACCTTAATGTAAGGGGAAAAAATTTAAAGGGCTTACTTAAGAATTAAAAGCAGCATTGAAGTATCTTCAGTCTACCTACTAAACACATGGACCAGAGGTTTATTGTAAGACTTCTTGCTTGAAATTCAATGGAATTCAGAATGAGTCTGTTGAGTCATACCCCAAAACTTTTCATTACCTAAGTCCCACAAGGGGATTATCAAAACATGATTTCTATTAGATGATTCCAGGTACAGAGAAGCCTTTCTCAGCCAGAGTTCTGACTATAACATTATGACTAGACCCAATGTTATTCTTTTTCTAGAAGACAGGTAACGTATACACTTAGATTCTTTCTAATCCCTTAAGATCCTTACAGTTGAGAAGGTTGTCCTTGAAGGTTAATGCAAATACAAATAAATTTGCTTAGCAGTATATGTAATTTTAACAGCCTAAACATATATTCAAGGAATATTTTCCAATAGTGATGCCTACTTTAATATTTTTGCCACATAGCTACTTTATCTTTATCAAGAGTCCTATCAAAACAAATTAGGTCCATGCTTCCCCAAAGGATTATTAATCAAAAACACTGCTTTATAACTTGTAAGAAACAGATCTTGGGCGTAGGAAATACCAATACATTATTAACGTGTTATTCTAATTCTGCATTTACTTTCATTGATAAATATCACATAAATACCACTGGCAAGTATCATAATGTTAAATCATTAAACTAATTTATAAATATCGATTTAAAAACCTTGGAGCATAGGCTGCAAAAAGGAAATATTAGTAAAAATTTTTTTAAAAAGTTTTTCTCCCCCAGGTAATACACCCAATTACTTTTTTAATGATCATCACCCACCCAAGAGCTGGTAACAAATATTGCACAGTTCTTACAGAAAATGTGAAGACAAATATTGGCCAATACTGCATCTCATGCTATAGTCTAAGAAATCATACAGTCTGTAGTATTTCATAAAGTGTTTATTCTTATTATTAAAACTTGGACTTAAGTAATCCTGGTTATTCTGGAAAAAGCACCTTGTTCGTGGGTGTCATTTAATCATCCTTTTCTACAATCACCTCTCCATGAAGCACCTTTCTTCTTTGGCGTAACATATGAAAATAGAGTTGTGGGAACACTAATGGAAAAAAGAAAACAAAGGAAGATGCTGTTGATAATTATTTATACTTGAAACCTCTCCCATATAGGCACTCTGGGGACAAGCACAGCATCTGTTCCCCCTCCCTTGTGCGACAGAGCTCAGGCTGAGAGCACATGGGCACAAAGGCCCTCGCACCTCTGCCAGAGGCTTCTGGGGTTTCCAGGCTGACCTCCTTTAATGGCAGGGTTTTTTTTCTTTTTTAAGATTTTATTTATTTATTTGACAGAGAGAAATACAGCTAGAGAGGGAACACAAGCAGGGGGTATGATAGAGGGAGAAGCAGGTTCCTGTTGAGCAGGGAGCCTGATGCGGGGCTCAATCCTGGACCCCGGGATCATGACCTGAGACGAAGGTGGAGGCTTAACGTTTAATGACTGAGCCACCCAGGCGCCCCACTGATGGAGGTCTGTGGTCACCCTGCCTCGAGCCAAGTCTCCTGGCCCCAGCAGGAGCTCACTTCATGTCTTCGGGTCTCTGTGTCACGTTTTGGGAATTCTCACGATATTGCAACCTTTTTCATTATTATTATTCTACTTGTCGTGATCATCTGTGATCAGTGGGAATGACTTGCTGGAAACTCCGACGATGGGGAGCATTTATTAGCAATAAAGTATTTTCTAATTAAGGTGTGCCCATTGATGCTCTTGCACACTTACAGACTACAGTGTAATGTAAGTATGACTTTTATATGCACTGAAAAAACAAAACAAAACAAAAATCACTGGACTCACTTCATCGCAGCATCAGCGTTAGTGGTCAGAGCTGAGCCTGCAGTGCCCCTGTGTGCCATAATGCTGGGGATTCTTTAGCAAAGTCAAGCATCTTGACAAATATCCCTTCATGATGACCAGGGACGCTGTGCCAGAATGTTCCAGCACAAGGAAAACTGCCCCACCTGGCCCCCTTCTCTTGGGTCCATTGGCTGTCCTACCGTGAGGCGTCTCAGGAATTTGTGTGGGCATCTAAGCCTTCACAAACAGCGGCCCCTCAGCTACCCCCTGATCGCAGGGATGTGTACACTGGTGACATGGGTCACCCCTCAGAACAGAATGGGGAAAACACCTCTCTGTGCAGTCCCTGGATGCACCCTCAGTACTACGTAGGCAGCAAATTCCAAGGTCTCGGGTTTCTAGAATGTGATCTATAAGTCAGGGGAGGGCCTCGGAGGAGGAGTGATCAGGATCAGTGGAGGGCCAGAAGGTGGCCCTCTAAAACAGGGCCCAGAGCAGAAGCCCCTCCCAAATTTGCCTAAATTGTGGTGTTTGTAGTGTTGATGCTAGAGGATGAACAAGTTAACATCAGTTATATACAAACGTAGAAGTATTTCTGAGAATGATGGACAGAAGGATTAAAACCAAGTAACCTAAGGACCAAAAAAAAAAAAAAAAAAACCCCTCCGAACATCTTGGCATCTTGGTTAGGCAACTTTGGTGAACTATTTTTAGAACTTAGCCCAAACAGAGCTAAAAGGCACAAAAGAGTTGTTTGTTTGTTTTAATTTAGGTACTGCCCATCTTGATAAATGTAATCATACTATACCCAGGGGCCTAAATATACGCAGGTAAAGATATATTCATCGCTAACTGACCAATTATTGAAAATACGTCTAGAACATTCTCAGTAGTGTAGTAGAACTACGGGCTTGAGTTCAAATGCTAGCCTTATTACTAGCTGGGTGTTTTTTAAGCAATGCCTATAATGTCCTCCTTGAAATGCCCTCTAATCTGTGGTCATTATTGAAAAATGAAAACTACTAGCACTTCTTTTGAGTGCTAAAGTACTCAGAGTACTGTTAATAATTTTAACTAACAAATAATCTAATAAACAAAGTACAAGTAGTTGTGTGGCTATTAATATTATCAAGCGGGCAACATCCCCCTGGCAGACTCCTGCCCCAGGGAGTGGGACCCTCAGGGAACGGTCAGCAGGGTGAACTGGGAAACTGCCGCTGACACAGGCCAGAGCCCACGTCTCCCAGGACACCGGAAGGACACCGGAAAACACCCAGCTAACTGTTACTGGTTTGATGCTTTGGAGCCATGACCTGCTGGGTGGTGGGTTTCTGTGGAGATGCCACAGTCGTCAAGTAAGAGGGGGACCCGATACCCACACCTCTGCCTATGATATGAATGGAAGCAAACTCTGGCTCTGCTCCAGACATGGCATCGCTGAACAGAAGCTGGGGCGCAGATGGTGCGAGCGTCGCTGCAGGGGAGCACCCCTGGGTCCTCCTAACCCCCTCATCCCACCCAGGACAGACAATCTGATGAGAGTCCGGCCGAAATGACAGCAGATGAGGGAAAGGGCAACAGTCTGATCATCAGTCAATTTTCATTTTGGAAAAGTTTAAAAGTTGGAGGCCTCAAGGGACTAGCCAAGTTTTATGCTCACCCCCTTTACATAAAATATTTTATGTAAAATATGTATATTTTATTTAGATATTGCATCAATGCAGATTTTAGATGCTATAAACTTTTATTTCCTTTGTTCCCTGACACCAGAGTCTCTAATTTTACCGAGAAGGATAAAGAACAGCCTTTCATTGCGTTCCTATTCACTGCTAGTGACTATCAAAATTTGACCTAAAAACCTACCACTACTGGCATTTAAATGAAGTGAGCAAAGCTTCACCAGTTCATGGCAACTACTGAAAGGTCACGAGAAATTAGTGAAGAGGCTGAGTTGTTCAAAATATTTTAAGAAAAGCAGCTTCATTATGTTCTAGTATATAAGCAGCCAACAGCTCCTAAATAACTTTTCCAAGCATATGCTCAAGGATTAGACAGCACTGACCTGACATTTTCTGAGATTAAATGTTTACCTTCAGACAAATAAATCTAAATGCTGGCAAACGGTTCACTGGTGTTCTATCTTTTCTTAAAAAAAAAAAAAAGGGTCATTCAGCTTCTCTTTAAATTCTGAGAAAGGAATCATTTCTGTATTGATTTACTTACCTTTCTCCTTATAACTTTAGGCAAGAGTCCTTTTTGACTCACTCAGCTCTTCCATTATTTAAAATTATGAATACACGTTGGGTTGAACACAGGTTTTGGTGTATTTGTAAGCCATCACATCTCCTTGCTTATTGAACTAGCAATCATGATACTTTAACAAAAATGTTCGCAGCACATACTAAATCAAAGTACTAATGACCATATACTTACACGGTATATATGAGGCCATGGTTATAAGAAGGAAATAGTAGTAGTCAAAAGAGACATTGTATTTATTAGGAAGTCTTATTGAAAACATTCCCGTCTTCTTCACATATGGTAAGGCAGCATATATGGTAAGAAGTTCACCAACAACTCCAACAGGATATAAGATGATAAAAAAATTATATCTGGAGAAAGAAAGACCCCAGAGAATTATTTTTCTAGAATAATGATTGGATTTGACATCATTGTTCTTTTGTTATTACTGTCTTTAAACTTAAAAATAGACATATGTACAGTACCCCTCACAGGTTAATTTTTTCTGCTTTAATCATTTGCTTATAAATCTAATTAGCCTTTATTATCATAGCAGTTTTCATTTTAGATGACAAGATCTTAATAAAATAAGAAGTCAACCTATTTTACAGAACTGAAATAGCGGTATATGTGTTAATAATATATATGTGTGTAGTTTTATATTGTAAAGGACACAAGTGTTGTAAATATTGTATTATAAAGCACCTGTAAGTAGTAAAAGGCACTGGAAGGGTAACTTCTTTGACACTTGGAATCAAAACTGAATTTTTTCCCCCATCAGTTAGTCATTTATTGATCAAGTGCTGTGCTTTAAAAGACCAGTTGTGATCCCAATTTTATTTCTAAATCTCAAAATTACCAAAGTGGTTCTTGAAGGCATTGGGAAACCCCTCTGTGGCTACTAATTAAAAGAGAGTTAATTACTATTTCAGAAAACTGAAATTTAATAAATAATATTAAAGTAATATTAAACTATCAGGAACTACTAATAAATATATTGTCTAAAACTGCTCTCAGAACAGGTAAGACAAATTGTTTACAAAATTCCCACATTAAAGGAACAGTTTGCTTAAATCAGCTAAAGAAAGTTCTATTCAAAATCCAAAATCACAATTTGTTCATTTGGGCTGTGGCAAGGTCTCTAACGCATGGTAGGCCAGCCATTACTCATGCCTATGGTGAAAGAAGGATCTAAGTCTCTGTGGGCCTCCAGCAGGAAGAGCTTCAAGGACCCAAGGCAATAACATTTCTCCATTAAAAAAATCATTTTCCTCCAAGGCAGTTACCAGAGAAAATTAAGGTTAAAATATTGGTGGAAAAGGATAGAAATCAACTAATCCATATTTTATTTCATCATTTTGTTGGCATTAAGATAGTTGTAAAAAAATGTTAAATTTATCAGTATGGCAGAAACTTGGAGACAACTTAAAAATCACCTTATTACTGTATATCAAGGATATACACGGATAAGAGATGGTGTGGGAACAGAATTATTTGCCAAAATAGATTTAGTGGTAAATGGAAAGACCAATGATCCTTTTATTGTCCCTGTTTATCTCCTCCTTGCCATGGGTATATCATTTGCTTTCTTACTACTACTACTACTGTAGTTATTTGTATATTATTTAAATCACTCTTTTCTAATCTTAATTTCCTAACTCAATTTAAAAATCATATAACTGAACATTTTATAATCCCTTCTCAAATAAAACATTCAAACTTATTTATGTAGTTTTTAAACTTTATATGACTTTCCAGTGAATTTTCTGGAAGCACTCTTCTTCAACAGAAAAAAAGCATAGCACTCCTAGAGTAAACTAGTTCGAAATCTTCAGCCACTGATTATTTTTAATGCAATGAAAGCAAATTATACTGTCTTTGCACTTTAGAAAGACTGCATGCCACCAACTCTGTAAGTTTTGATGGCAGCATGAGAAATTTAACTACCTATTCAGAAAAAGAATTCCTCATTAAAGGTTCCTAATTGTTACCTAAAAATTTTTGAAGGGAATGCATTTTTGAAATTAAAATGGAAATTAACATCAAACATAACAACATACAAGTGCCTATTCAGTGGGCTTTTCTAGGAACACTTCTAACACATAAGTAGAATAGAAGTATATTCAAACTGTCACAGTAGACCAGCTATTCATAAATATGAAGCCATTCTTACTGTGAAATTTTATTTGAGAACAACTTCAACATTTGAACATAAATACAAATATTATTTTAGGTTTTTTAATGAGGTTGGCAAATATATATAGATGGTTGGGATCTTTTAAGATTTTTAACATGAAATACAATTACTCATGATTATGATTAACTGACATGTATTATGCTAACATGTACATTTCAAAGTTGAAAGATCTTATAGTACTTGGTTTGACATCACTTCAATTGACAAAGGATTTCTAAACAGCAAACTTAAACATGTTTTCAACTTTTCCAGAAAATCAAGACATGCAAAATGCATTCCAAAAGGCACACAAAATATTAAAGATCATTATCTTTCGCAAGTAAATTTTACAAATACAGCAAATGAAGAGACTGTAGCACGAATTAGTATTTTCAGAGGTGCTGGAGGTCCAGAAGCCTGAGGTCATGCAAGACAAGACGCAAGATGCACTGAGATTCATTCCAGGATTGGTCTGGCAACACTCCAAACTGCCAACCGTGTGAAAGGCCCAATGGCTCAAAGTGAAAAAATGCTCAGTTATAATAAGAATAAAACCAATCTAACACATAGAAATGGTAGTACAGCCTTCTTATGAGAGACAATAGGTTTACGCTCAAATTATAATTGTGAAGCACTTCGATAAACAAAATGGTACGCCACAAATGTCTAAAAAGGAGCAAGAGCATATAAAAAAAGTCTGAGTATAAATATGATTCACAGTGATTATCTTCATGGAGGAGGATTATAAGCAGTTCAAAAGGTCTTTTTCCCCTTCATTTTGGCTTTTTTAATATATTCTATATTTCATTATGTTTCAACATGTATAATATACGAGTTATGAAAAAGGAGTAATTAATTAAGAAAAAGTGTTAGGCTTTTACTATACAGCAATCAAAAACAAATCTGATACTGATTGTATGTGACCTTCAAACAAATTAGGAATGTGTTAATATAAATATCAGAGTTTTTAAAAATAGAAATATGGGAAGAGCATGGTTTATAATATCTCAAAACAGGATTTATAATATTGGCAAACCGGAAAAGATCTAAATTCGGGCAACCGAGAACTGGTCAGTCATACTATGGAATATTGGACAGCACTAAGAGTTACACCTAGATCTAAGTCTTCCTGTTTTGATTAAAAAAAAAAAAAAAGAGCCCCAAGATATAAACAAAAAGCAAATATGATGTCATTTCATTTATGTTTTAGAAACTCATGTTTGTATGTTCACATTTTCATTAATATGAAAAATTGTGGATAGATAAACTCCAAACTTTTTCCCTCCAGGGGAAAGTAGTGGTCAGGGAGGAGTCTCAATAGGAACTTTCCACGTTGAGTCTATACACTTCTGTACTTTTTTGAATTTCTTACAATGAAAATATATTACTTCTGTAGCTAAACAAAAAAATTTAAAGAATAAAAACATCATTGAACCCTTTTACTTTACCTATGTGGAAGAGACATAGAGGGGATATAGCTATCCTCCGCCGTCTCCTTGCACTTCCCACTACCTGTGATGTCATATATCTGTTAGTTGTTTTAGTTTTTTGGTCTCCTGTGTCTTGAGGGGACAGAGTTTTTCTTGTGTTCAACCTTGCATCTCAGGCAGTCAGTACAGAACACGTGTTATTGTTGCTGTGACTCTCAGTACAACCCAGGGAACAGAAGGTGGCATGGGATCTGTTCTTCAATCTGCGGTCTTGTTTTTATAACTGTAAAATATCAGCTGCTCAAAGAATGCAAACTTCAAAAACAAAACAAAATACAACAAAACAGAATATCCTTCACTTTAAACATACATTTAGGAGCAACTGGGTGGTTAGTTAAGTGTCTGCCTTCAGCTCAGGTCATGATCCCAGGGTCCTGGGACAGAGTCAAACATCGGGCTTCCCGCTTGGCAGGTATCCTGCTTCTCCCTCTCCTTCTGCCTGTTCCCCCCACTTGTGCTCTCTTTCTGTCAAATAAATAAATAAAATAATTTTTTTTAAAAAAAGATAGATATATTTGGGACCCCTGAAACATAAATTTTGTCCACAATCCAAAATTATAGCTTAAGTGTGACTTTTAAAAATGTCTGTCTCTGCTGGGCGCCTAGGTGGCTCAGTGGGTTAAAGCCTCTGCCTTTGGTTCAGGTCATGATCTCAGGGTCCTGGAATCGAGGCCCACGTAGGGCTCTCTCTACGCGGCAGGGAGATTGCTTCCTCCTCTCTCTCTGCCTGCCTCTCTGCCTACTTGTGATCTCTGTCAAATAAATAAATAAAATCTTAAAAAAAAAAAGTCTGTCTCTGCTACTTAAAACACCAAAGAAGCTGATATTATATATGTGGATACTAAATCATGGATACTCAATGATTAAAATAATTTAAATCATTCAAAAAAATGCCATATTTTTGGCACAGAGTTTAATCAATATAATTCAAAGGAAATGTATGTTTTGCTTTCAAAGAAAAATGAATGACCCATTCAGGTTATGT
Source organism: Spilogale gracilis (assembly GCA_004023965.1). Lineage (NCBI taxonomy): Eukaryota > Metazoa > Chordata > Mammalia > Carnivora > Mephitidae > Spilogale > Spilogale gracilis. Next base: position 85,441 of record PITA01002218.1, read on the forward strand.
AAGGATACTGCTGTAACTTGTCTGGCACTGATTTTACTCAAAATATATATTAGTATCATTTTTTTTCTGATCATTAAATTAAGCCTTTAAAATTCACATTATAGCACTGCTAGGAGACAAATAAACAGCATCCTGGCATCATGGGCTAAGCCACAAATTTTCCTTCTCTGGTATTAGCTCAGCACACAAAACACACATGCACTAGTGAGAAACTAAACCGCAAGACATCACCACCTGGCCCATTTAATGAAGTATGGCAAGTGGTTGAGAAGACTGAACGTGTAGAAGGAATAACGAGTGATCTCCGTCACAGTCCACGAGACCAGAAAAAGCACCACGCTCTCCTCATTCTGGATCTGCAGAATCACAGAGAAATTTACAGTGTGGTTTAACCTTGAACATTTTTCTCCATGAAGATATTTTAGTCATTTACTGTGTGTCTTTGCTTATACTGAAATGTCAGGGGTAGGCAAGACAGAAAACTTAACGCAGTCACCACTACATAATGCATGACAACACACAAATACGTCCTAGGCACAGTAATGGTCAAATTTCTACTGTTTTCTCTTTCTCAGCCTTTGCTCCAGCCGCTAACTCCAGCTTCCCATGACATTACCCCCTTGAAACCAGCATGGAAACAATCTAACACGCGGACTTTCTAGGCGTCGTCTGATGGTACCCATCCTCCTGCTGTACCAGCTACTGCGTCTGTCCACTCATCTTTTGTCCTGTGACCACTATTTGCATTCAGGGCCTCACCATCTCCATCCAGACAACTCTAACAGCCTCCTAAAGAGCCTCTCCACTCTTACTCTCTTCATGGATGGAAATCTTCTCTTCAACGCAAAACAAAAACACATTGGAAGCAGTGACCCTGTGATTTAAAAGCTTCTTTGGCTCCCCATTGCTTAACAGGACAAAAGGATCATACTGAAGGTTCTCTACAATCTGAGCTCAGGACTCACCCCAACTTTATCCACAATCTCTCAGCCTCCCACTACCAGCTTTCTCTCTGGGGACACCAACTTAGTATTATTTCCATAATATGCTCTGAATGTTTACATTTTAACACATGCTCTTCCCTCCAATTATAATGCTACTTACTCCCTTTTTGGTTCCCATGAAAAACCCTTTCTCACCCTTTATGATCCAGCTAAAGCATCACACCCTTGGAAAACTTTTCCCAAACCCCTCCTTTCGCCCTGAGCCATTATTTGCTCACTTTCCTTGTTCATACCTGTATTGTAACACTTGCCGATTCATATGAAAGTCATCTGCCTGACTCATCAATGCTCCCCTTCTACATTCCTTCTTCAGGGAAGCCTGCCTTCCCTCCCTAGGTCAAGCTAAGTCCCCAAGTGCATTGTAAGACCTATTCATCTCTTATTTCAAAGCACTAACATAATAAAACAGTTACAGTTGACCTCTGAGCAACACGTGGGTTAGGGAAAACAACCACTTCTGTGTAGTCAAAAACCTGCATGTAAGTTTTCACTCCCCACAAACTTAACAACTAATAGCCTACTGTTGACCAGAAGCTTTATCAATAACCCATAAACAACTGATCAACATGTATTTTGTATGTTATATGTATTATATGTGGTATTCTTACAATAAAGCAAGCTAAAGAAAAGAAAATGTCATTAACAAAATCATGAGAGAAAACATACTTAATGATACTCTAATTATCGGAAAAAATGTATTTAAAAACTCCATGAATGAGCATGTGCAGTTGAAGCATGTTCAAGGTCAGCTGTATTTGTGCACCGACTTGCTTATCACCTGTCCCACTTACAGGATCCACACGGCAGGGACTATATTTATATTAACTGCCAGATGCCTAGCAGAGTCTCAGGCTAGAACAGTTGCGCGATCAGTATTTGCTGAATGGATCAACATCAGCAGGACTGGCCCCCACCTGCCAACCATCAGCATGCATCATGCTGGAATGGCCCTATCCATTTTTGTAAATCCAGACACGAGCACAGTGTCAAGTACACAGAAGGTACTCAATAAATGGCTGAATTAATCAGAGGCGTAGAAAGGTGCCAGTGGGAAACTATTGTTCGAAAAAGCTAAATAATAATACTAATACAGAGATCCTTTGGAGGATAAAAAAGAGCAGATGGGTCTTTTTCCTCTTGGGGGTTAAAAACCGGTTAGATTCTCTCTCACTTGTTTCCCGCAGTTGATGCTGACCACCTTGTCTTGTCTCTCTTCCTCCTCCCCCTTCAGACTCTTTGTAGTCCCAGCCTAGTTATTGTATTCGCTCACTGTCTGGAGCAGTCTTTTTTATTCTGTTTGCAGGGAACTCCTGCTTTTAAACTACCTGGCATCTGAATACAGTCTGGCTCTCTGCGAGGCATAGGCTCACTAAGGGCACCGAGGTCACTGGTGAGGGGCCAGAAGGACCGAGGGAGCTGAGTGAAAGACAGTGGTCTGTAGAGGCTAATGTGCAGAGAGGCGAGAGAGCAAAAGGGCAGTGATCTGCCCCCCTGCAGACGGGGGCCAGTAAGGCGCACAGACAAGGGAAGGGAGTTAAGGTATCATTTCAAGCAGACGAGGGACAAGAAAGGCATCTCAGGAATGGAAAGGAGGCCAGAGATCTGTCCTCAAGTAGGCAGGAGATGCCAGAGGCTGTCAGAAGGTCAGAAGGGCCCATCTGGGAAATGCTTCTGTCATGGGTTTAAAAAGCCCAATGTCTTGACACGGTGAGCATGGCGTGTTTGTCTAGAAAGGTTTAAGCCATTAATTAGATGCAGGTCTGTCTCCTGTCATGCCTCAATAAATACTATGCTAATTTCCCTAAGTTCCCCAGCCCTTCCAACTTTTCATTTAGTCTCTCCCATTTGCTCAGATCTACAAAACTATATCTGCTTGCTATGCCTGCTGCTACACGTTCCATGGTGAACGAGGAAAAATACACTGTATTTCTAGTGGTGACTTCAATACATAATCAAAGAGAATACACATCAACAGAAAACTTTCAGTTAACTATTTGACAGAATATAAGTATTAATTTTAAAAACTGGGAAACATCAGAGGAGAACAGATTACAGATATAAATATTTAGTTCTGCTTGTGTATTTCAAGGTCATTCTCCTAAGGCACTAAGTCAATGTACAATCACACTTAAATCCAAGCCCAGCCCTTTTACTGTCTGGTGGTTCTACTTCCTGAAATACAGCAATGGTAGTATTTTAGATTCCTATTAATAAAAAGCCTTCCTACAGGCTCATGAAGAGAACGTGTTAGTGTCACTTACTGGTTTTATACTGTGAGTAATGAGCCACACCATAAAGATTCTTGAACTCACTTGGACCCCAGCCACAATCACAGAAGTAGGTACAATTCCTTAAAGAGAAAAACAAGTCAACCATTGCCTTAAATGCAATTTACACTGACAATAAAAAATAAATCAGAAACTTACCAATTAAACAGTGGACTATCTGTAAGCAAATAAAAAAAAATCACAAGTCAATAGCATGCAACATGAAATACACCCCTGTGAACACTGGTTTTCTACAAATCCGGAGGTGGCATGTCATCAGCAAAATAAGACTGATTTTGTTCAACAAATACTTTTTCAAGTAAATATTACAGCAGTAGGAAAATAGCATCATTGAAAACTCACCTCGAGCAAGGCAAATGTCTGGAAAAACTTAAGTGTCTTCTGAATACTTTTATATAAACCTTTGTGTGTTCCTTTTTCCATATAGAAACGTACCATGGCAATAGCTAAAACCAACCACCTAAAAGAAATTAAAGATATTTTATAAAGTTCTATCAAAATGAATACCAATGATCTTCCTGAAAAGAAATGGCATAATTTGTATAATTGTAAGTTGTTTTAGTATGTTCTCAGTTCATTATCCTATTTACCAAAACCCACAGGAAGAAATGGCATTGTTTTTACACGGACTCTTCAAGGGGATGAAGAGAACATATTGGAGATCAACTAGATTCAAATGTCAAACAACATCCATTTCATGTTTGGTCTCAGCAGACTGAAGGAAGAAATGGTGCACTCGAAATGAGGTTATTATAAAGTATTCCATAATTATATAAATATTTCTTAGGATAAAAAGCTGTGAATGTGTAAGTATGTATTTATACAAATATATGATATACATTTGTAAGTATACGTAAAAATATTTCCATGTAAGTATACTTATACATGTAAGTATACCATTATTATTCAGTTTTAACTTTTTAAATTAAAGAACACTCATAAAATGGACAAATGGTTTAAAGATGCCCCACAAAGGAACGACTGATTAAATATGATGAACATGGTCAACAAGGTCAAGAGAAGAAGATGGCGGCTGGCACTTCTGTTCTGGGCACTTCCACTCCTCCGCAGCACGTACTGAGGAGAAAGCAAGGACGTTCCCACGAGGTGTGATAAGAAGTCAGGTAAAACCTGAAATTATCAGCAAGACCTTCCAAAGGTGGAAATGTTAATGATACCACCAATGCTGATAATAACACGTGTACTTTCAGAATGCTTTCAGTGTTCTAAATGCACATTTAACATATTGATATTTCATGCTCATAAATTCCCTGTGAGGTAGGGACAGCAATGATCCTATTTTACTGCTGAGGAAACAGGCAGAAGAGAAAACAGAGGCAGAGGGCTGGGATGTAAACTCACCACTGAGCTCAGAGTCCCCGCGTTGAGCCACCACGCTGCACTGATTTGGCTTTAGGCATATACTGTGCCTTGATATATTAGTTAATCATACTATTTGCCACATTTGAATTACAAGTAGATCTTAAAAGTTATAAAGAAAATTGTGCTCAAATATTTTAACCAATAGTAGTACGCTATCAAAAAGTTTCAGGGCCACTGCTGCAGATGAGAGAGTGGCCATGCAGAGAAATCAAGTGATTTACACTAAGCCTTCAAGTCAACAGTCCAGGTAGAAATAAGCCCCCTGAGGTCTCCCAACCTCCCGTGCTATTCTCGCTTTACAATACCCTGGCTTTACTAGATTCACCCAACAGCTTCATCCCTCATGTGCGCCAAATGATGGCTTCATCTCATATGCAAGCCAACATTGAATTCTGTGCTGGGCTAATCTGGGTGACGTTTGAGATGCCTTCCAGGTTTAAAATGTTATGATTTCGGGCGCCTGGGTGGCACAGTCGGTTAAGCCTCTGCCTTCAGCTCAGGCCATGATTTCAGGGTCCTGGGATAGAGGCCACATTGGGCTCTCTGCTCAGCAGGGAGCCTGCTTCCCTGCCCACCACCCCCCCCCCGGCCTGCCTCTCTGCCTACCTGTGATCTCTCTCTGTCAAGTAAATAAATAAAATATTTAATAAATAAATAAAATGCTATGATTTCACCATCTTCAATTCTAAGTCCCTATACTAACAATAAGAAAAAATGTGTATTAAGATATTTGAATTGACATTTTCATACACTTGTCTTTTTTAAGAAAAATCCAAATCAGATTTTTACAAAAGATCGCTTTGAGAGGTAATTATTAACCTACCAAAGAATTCATCAAAGGATTCATTTAGACAGCAGCCCTTCTACATTTTTAAATAGCAAGATATAAAAATCTACATACTTTAACGTGATAATAAATTTTCCTATCGTTGCATAGGTGGCAGTAGTGTACCACCCAGTATAGTATTAGGATCCTACCAATTACTCACTTGTTCAGAATAAGAGAAATTAACACTCTGGGGACACCTGGGTGGCTCAGTCTTTATACGTCTGCCTTTGGCTCAGGTCATGATCCCAGGGTACTGGGATCAAGCCCCACATTGGGCTCCCTGCTCAGAGGGAGGCCTGCTTCTCCCTCTCCCTCTGCTTGTGTGTCTCTCTCTCTGTCAAAATAAATAAAATCTTAAAAAAGAAGGGAAGCAAGGAAGGAAGGAAAAAAGGGAGGGAGGGAAGGAAAGGAAGGAAGAAATTAACACTCTGGGTGGTGTTAGAAAGGACCACGGAAGCATCCCCTGGAACTTTTCATTTTTTTTTTGGTCACTGTGGCCAGGAGCTACCCTGAACTAACGTGTGTTCACTTTCTAAACCCAACATCACAATGGGATGACAGAGTCTCTCACAGGGGCACTTCGTTTAACTGACTTTGCACTCTCTACATTCATGGGTCTAGTACTTACAATTTAAAAAAAAATGCAAAAGCAAATAGAGCTTCAACTGGGAATTCTTTTCTAGAAGTTTCTGTTTTTAAAAAATAGGCTAGAGCGACTGAGCACCCAAATATCAACCCAGATAGATATACTCAGTCCTTGAGAAAGTACTCTCCTTGGAATATATATAAACATGTGCTTTATATGTAGAAGATTGCTTGCTTGTTAGCTTAATTTGTTTCTTTATTTATTCATCTCCACATTCAACATTCATTGCGAAGCCAGGGAGTGTGCTACCTGTTGGGAAATTAGGAATAAGCAAGACCTAGTCCTTGCCTCAAGAAACCATTAAATTAGTAACCGGAGAAAACGAAACCGTTGTGCAGGAGGTATGTGCCCTAACTCACTAAACACAGGGCCTCCTTGCCACGGCACTACACCACCATGACCCTGAAAACTCTTACTGAAGAACTTCTTTCTTCAGGTTGTCTCTGGGGCTTCTTTTCCCCTGAGGTTTCTTGGAGACAATCTGCTCCATAAGGAACTTGCTAATCTATACCTGTATCTTCTCTTTTTGTTCCAACACTTTTTAGATATTAACTATGAACAACTTCACACATTCACAGTAATACAGAGAATGGTATAAGGAACCCCCATGAGCCCACTGCCCAGCTTCAAGCACGATCGTCTTATGGACAATCCTGTACTATCCAAATAGAGATTCACTTCTTTCTTCACCATCTGCTCCCCTCATTATTTTGAAGGAAATCTCATACATTCTACACTTTGATTCATAATAAAAGGATTCTTTTAATAAGCATTACCGTATTATCATCATCCCATGTAAAAAATCTCAGATGATAAAACAGAGTCAGGATATAAATTTTCTCAATTGTCTCATAATTTTAAAAAATTGTGATTGAAATAAAGTTTGTATGTTGTAACTAGTTGCTAGGTCTTGCATAACTCTTAATCATAGGTTTTCCCCTCCCACCCTTTATCCATTCATCTCTCTTTCCCTCTTTCTTGTGAAATTTGTCGAGGACAGTGAGTAGTCTGTCCTGCAAAGTTACCCACGTGTCATTTATTATGTATTTTCCTGTCCCTGTATTTCCTGTGAAGCTGACAGATCCATATGCTTGATCAGATAGATTCACATTTGAGGCTAATTCCTAACTTATGCTGTGTACTTCCCTAAAGAGCACATAATTTCCGGTCGTCCCTTTTGTTTGTGATTTTAGCTTACTGCTGATCATTACCCAGAGCCATTATTTCAGCAGTTACTGAATAATGGTGATATTCTGATCTTATCATTTCTTCTTGACATGTCCGATAAAGTAACCATGTGGAGGCTCGTCCCAGAGATGATCTCTGACATTCATACCATCCATACTTTCATACATTGCTCATTGACACTTCTAAACTTCCCTTCCTAAACTCTTATTTAGCAGCCAATATGTGTTTGAATGTACTGCACAGAGACACTCGTGCCAATGGAGTTAAACTGAAAGGTTCATGAAAGAAAAAACCAGATAAACTGGACTTCATTAAGAGTAACACCGTCTCCTCTTTGAGAGACAACGTGAAGAAAATAAAAAAGCAAGCCACAACTAGGAAAAAATATTTACAAATCATGTATCTGGTAAAGAGCTATATCCACACTATATAAAAAAAAAACTCTCAGAACTTGGTAAAAGAAAAATCAAACAACCTCACTTAAAAAAAAAAAAGACGAAAGTTTGAACAGATGCTATACCAAAAGAGACACGCAACTGGTAAATAAATGCATGGAAAGATGTTCAATGATCAGTCACTAGAGAAATGCAAAATAAAATCATAATGAGATAACATAACACACCTATTAGAACATCTAAAATGACAAAGACTGACCATACCAAGTGTTGGTGAGGGTGTACAGCCGCTCTCATTCGTTGCCCACGGAGACATAAAATGGTAAAATCACTCTAGAAAAGTTTGAGCAGTTTCTTAAGAAATCAAGAATGTGACTACTGTATAACCCAGGCATTCCACTCAAAGATATTCACCCAAGAAAAATGAAAGCATGTCCAAAGACTTGCACCTGAATACTCATAGCTTTGTCATAGCCAAAAACTGGGAAGACTCAAATGTCTGTCAACAGATGAATGGATAAAGAAGCTGGATAAACAAGATCCATACAGTGGATCTACCCTGCTCAGGGATAAAATACATGTCTGTTCCTTTACATGTTGGGAAATGTATATGCCTGAACCTTGGGTTTGGTGCTGCAATAACTCACACTATGTATACTCTGAAAATATCTTGTTTCTCTCTTGGTATCAAGCACCTTGCTGATCACTTCATACCCATGATCTTCTTATGCTTTGTAATAATCTAGCAAAGGAGCTGTGTTGTTTCAAGTTACAGGTAAGAAAACTCAGGGTGAGAGAGTTCAAGTAACTTATCTGAGGCTACCCAGGAGAAAAATGAGTGAAGCATACCCTTTAACCAACACCTTACTGTACAATTTACAGATTAAAATCCAAATATGTTAGCAAGGCATCTGAGGCCCTGTGCAGTGAGGTCCATGCTCCCCATCCAGCTTCATCTCCCCTCTACACTCCAGGCCCACTTGCTATGGCCTCAACATGTCTAGGAATGCCACATCTCTGAACTCTAACTTACACTATTTCCCTTCTCATCCTTCAAAGCTCTGTTGAAATGCTATGATCTCCACCACAAAGCTTTCTGATTCCCCCTACCTATTTGACCTCTCACCTCTGTCAAGCACTTACTCACTCTGTTTTTTATTGCAATATATAAATGCCCCCGGGTTACACTTCTTCAAGGACAGAGCCTACAATATTTATCTTATGTCTCTCATTTGAGCAAGGACAATGCACTTGACACATATGGGCTAAAAGGTCCTGGGGGAAAAAAAATCAAAACGAGAGAGAGAGAGAGAGAGAGAGAGAGAGAGAGAGAAGGAGAAGGAGAACTACTTCTCTGGTCAAGCATCTATTATGAACAAGTACCATAAAAATCCTCGGATCCTTTAAAGGTGTAATTCTACTCCAGGGAATTCATCCTAAGTAACTAATTCAACAGGAACAAATAAAAGCAAAATGTCACTGGGGAATGAGCTAATCCATTACCATATATTAACTCTATACACTCTTATCTAGCCATGAAAGAATATATTTATGAAAACTATACACAAACATTTGGTAGAATGTTAGGTGAAAATAGTATATATAATAGAGCAGATACCCACTGCAATCCTCTATAAGATGCACTGAGGATCTTTCACTCCAATGGGGGACATGACAGGCAATAAGCAACAATATGAATCACTAAAATATGTTGTACAGTTATATGGCAATAAGTGCAATGAGAAAAATAAAGCAAGCAAGAGGAATAGTAGCATAATGGGGATCTATGTTACCTGAATGAAGATATTCATATAAATGATAAAAAACAAAAGGCCGTGCTAAGCTTAAAAAATTAGGCAAGTTCTTTTTTTTATATTCATGTAAATACTTATCTATTACTTTACTGTTTTCAAAACTATTACAAAAAATTAATATACTTCAAAGTTCTGCTAAAAGAAAAACAATAAGTTAAATGAACAAAAAGAATCTCAGCTAACCCTCTGCTATCCATACTACTTAAGGTATACCTCTGTGTCCCACTTTCCACACTACAACCTCATTTACCTCTGTTCTCCAACACCACCCTCCAATTAGATCAAGAGAATATACCGGGCTTTCTTGCATCTCATGCCTATTTCTAGAATTTATCTCACCGGAAATATCTACTTTCCACATATTCCAATCTTATTCCTTCTTCAAATCTTAACGCCTCTAAAAGCCTCCACAGAGTTACTTGGATTATTCCATTTTGGTTTCCTTTGATATTAAACAGAGGTGAAAATGACAAGGGACCTTCTCAGTATAGGCAGGGAGACAGATAAGTTTCAGAAATGCAGTAATTTGCTGGGCAGGTAGGAAAGAAAGGAATGAAGTGTGAGAACACAAATTCTGCTCCACATGGGGTAGAAAGACCTAGAAAGCTTCAAAGAGGATGGTTTGATTTAGATATCATATGAGGAACAAGGAGGATATTATACAGAGAGTGAAAGGCTTGAGCAAGAATGGAGAGAGCCGTGAAAATAAAAATGCATGGTGCTTTGCCAGCATTATGAGTTACAGTTGATTTCAAATACAATACAAGTGCAAGAGGAATCAAGGAGTTTATTGCAAAGGCCCTTGAATGACCAACAGCCTAAATCTCTTAGATTGCACTGGAGGTAATAGGGAGTCACTGAAGGCTTTAAACTAGAGTTATGCATTGATTTTCACTTTAAAAGGTTAACATGGTTTTCAAGAGAGAGAGGGGACAGCAAACTAGTTAATAAATGGCAGGTATTCCAAAAATGTTCCAAAATCTGGATAAGACAATCAGGAGAGAAAATTCTTTCAGCTCTCACCGTAGCTAAAGACAGCAGCCCATGGTGGTACTCAATTGTTCTCCAGTTGTTCTGAATATATTATTTTTCTTCTTCAAGATTATGAAATTCAGTAAAGCCTAAAGGCAAAGAAGTAGCACGTCTTTGGAGTCAGACTGTCTAGGCTGAAATCCAAGGCTGACATCTGCTGGTTGTATGATCTTGAGCAAATTACTTAACCGCTTTGTGCCTCAGTTTCCTGATCTGTCAAATATAATATCCTGTACCCCTCAGAGGACCGAAAAGAACCAAAAATGAAATAGTACATCTAAAGTAATCAACACATTACCTGCCACATAGCAAATCCTCAATAAATGTATTTTCCGTGAAATGTATTTGGTATTCAGGATTACACTAAACAGAAATAGGTACTCGGTACTCGGTCAAGCCATTTATTCTTTACATAAGCCCCAGAAAAAGTTTATTAAACGTTCCCCTACATTCATACAGATTAATAATACTTCATGTGATAATGAGAAAATAACTTTTTAAAACGACAATGCAATTTGGAAACTGAAGAGCAATTTCCCAACTGGTCTCGAAAAGTAGTCGACACACAAGTCACTTTGACAGTTCTTTCAAAAGCGATAGTCATTGTGTAACCTTAACTTTTAAGTCCTACTCAAAGTTAGAAATAAAGGTACAGGATACAAGTAGGGAAGCATGGGGACCCAAAGATGCTGCCATGCTCCGACACCGCAGGGTGTTTTAAAATACCGTCCCAAGTAAGAAGCTTTGGGGCTCAGGAAAAAAATAAAAATCAAAAATCAAAACTCGTGGTGACATGAACAGTTCCGAAAACTCTGCCCGGCGATCTGCAGCACGAGGTAATACACCATGGGGGCCCCCGGCCGGACAGCTCCGGGGCCGCTGGACGCAGTCGCTTCTTCAACCGCAGCGCAACGGCGCCCGGAGCCGCCCGGCCGAAGCCACCTCCCCCGCGGGTCGGCCCCGCATTCCTGCCCCGGTCTATACTTAACCTTAGGCCCGCGCCCCGGGCCGCAGCGCCACGCCGTGCACCGTATTAGGCAATGCCCGGCGAGCAAGGCCCCGGCACCCCCCCGCTGCCCGCCAGCCGGCCCCGCTCGCCTGCCCGGCTCCACTCCGCTCCATTCAACGCCCGCGGCCGCGGCGGCGCCCGCGCCCCTCCCCCAAGGCCGCCGCCCGCGCCCCCTCCCCACGCCACGCCCACCCCACCGCCCCCTCCCCACGCCGCGCCCACTCCACCGCCCCCCGCTGCCCGCACCCCCAGCGCCCTACCGCTCGCCGCCCCCCGGCAGCCCCGCCCGCGCCCCGAGAGCTGAATGGCGGGGGGCAGCAGCGCGGGGAGGGGGGCGGAGAGAGGAGAGGGCCCTTCTCCGCGCACGTACCCCGCGGTCATGGCGATGTTGTAGAAGGTGAGCCAGATAGTGGCCAACAAGCCGAGGCGCCTCCTCTTGCCAGTGGCCTCCTTCTCCTCGCCCGGCCCCGAGGCGCCGCCGTTGGTGCCGTCCTCCTCGCTGGACGCCATGGTGGCCGTGCACCCGAGGGAGGTGGAAGACAGGGGAAGGGGAATGGGAGGGGGCCCCGCCGAGCGCGCCGCTGAAGCGCCGCCGCCCGCTGCCGCCGCCTCTGTCAGGCGCCCCATGTGCCGCACGCAGGGGGCTCGGCGCCGCCAGCCGGGCCGTCCGCAGGGGGAGGAGCGGACGCCCGCGGACGCCCCCGGCCGCCCCCCGGCCGCCCCGCCCCCGGCCCTCGGGAGCGCGCGCGGGCGGGGACCTGGCCGCCTCGCCTGGGCGCGGGGGCCCGGGGTCCCGCGAGCCCTCGGGTAAGGTTTCGAGGCGGCTGTGTAGTTTCCGCTCCCACGGAAAGCTATCCGCGTCTCTAGGTGGGGGAACCTCCTCTTAGTGTGACGTCCCGGACGTCTCGGGCGCTGGCGACTCGCCCCTTGGGTGGTGCATTTAGTCGGGACGGACGGAACACACCTGGACTTGGCGTGGTCCTGTCGCGCCCCGCCTTTGGGAAGGTAGTTTGTGGGAGTGAGGACAGGTGGTGGAATCTTCCCGCTAAGAACGCAGTAAGACCTTCTGGGGAAGAGTCGCCCACTTCAGTCTGTTTCACTTTTACAGGCCAGCGGGGCGTTTGGGGGGAAAAACAGTAGAATTGCCTCACTTCTGTGGATTCCCCCTTAGAACCAGTGTTCTAAAGGCACTGACTTCAGCGCAGTAAGTGTTGGATGTTAGAGGGAAGCTGGAGGAAAGAGGACGTGACAAGATACCAAAGGAGAAAAGTTTGAGCAGCTGTAGGCAAGCTACAGAGAGATACACGTCTGACAAAAACCCTCTCCCGCAGGATCCCACTGTTCTTCATTCTATTCCCTTCCTTTTGTATCTTCCTTCAAATATCCGTGCCGTCTCCTAATAACTCTCCTTTCCGCTTAAAGCGCTCAGTTGGAAGACAGGGTCTAGAGTCAGATTACTGAAATTCAAACCCCAAATTTCTGACTCCACTAGTCTGAACTAGCTTGTGGACTTCATCATCTAAACTTCTCTATTGTCTCAGTTTCCTCAGTGAGAATAATTTATAAACCTGTCATGGGTTGTGGGATGCAAGTCTCAGACTTATAAATCACCCTTATAAATCCCTTAAGGGTCTCAAGCGGTTTGCGTCCCTCCAAATTAGCGTGTTAGCACCATTTCTGATGACTCAGATCTCCAGTGATGCAGGAAAAGAAATTCTGCTTCCGCCTGTGAAAACTATGTGTTTGTTAGGCAGTGTTGCTGGAAACTAAGCCTGGCCCTGGCAGGGGACGACCAAAAGCCCACAGAGCTAGGAGTCAGTGTAGCTCCTCAGGGTATGGAGTCACGTGGGAGATGTCACCAAGCGGAAGAAAGGAGGATTCATCCCTCCGTTGTTATCTGGGCTCTGGGTGCCAATCCAGGGGCCACTGCCAGCCTGCTTGGGAAATTTAGAAAATTTTGAGGAAGACATTCCAGTGGTGGAGAGGAGGCTGAGATGTGCGTGGGGAAGCAATAATGGCTGATAATGTTTAAAATGCACGACTATTTTTTAAGATGTGTGATTTGGAACGGAAAAAATAAAACTATTTACAAACAAGAACATTGTAATAATTAGAAAAGCCTAAGGAATCCATAAAAAGCTACTGGAACTAGTTGCAGGGGACACGGTCAGTGTAACAAAAATTGTTTTCTACAGAAAAGAAAACTGGAAAGTGAAATTTAAAATAAAACCATATAATGCGAATCAGCATCCAAAAACATGAACTATATAAGGATAAATTTAACAAAAAGTTTCAGACCCGTACACTGAAAGCCATAAATCACTAACAAGAGAAATTAAAGACTTAAAAAAAATGGATATCCATTGGAAGCCACTGAATTGGAAGATATGATTAAAATGTCAGTTCTCCCCAAATGCCAGCAGAATATATATTGTTTAAATTTGACAAGGTATCTCTAAAATTTATACAGAAATGTTTAAGAAGAATAATGTTGAGGCACATACATATTTGTTTTCAAGACAGTATAAAACTACAGTTTACAAGACAATGTGGTAAGCATAAGGATAGACAAATCAATGAAAGAGCATAGTGTCCAGGCCCATATGTATGATCAGCTGATTTTCAACAAAGATGCCTACATATGTCTTTTCAACAAATAGTGCTGAAATAACCGGATATCCACATGAAAAAAAATAAACCTGAACCCCTACCTCACACCATACACCAAGTATTAATTTGATATGGATCATAGACCTGAACATAAAAGCTAAAAGTAAAAACTTACAAAAGAAAACAGAATCATTGTGACCTTGGAGAAGGCAAAGATTTCTTAGAACTAATAATTAAAAAAGCATTAATCATAAAAGACAGAATGTCATTGAAACACAAAACTTCTATAATTCCAAAGACGACATTTAAAAGGTGATTTTCTCAATACATGGATCTGACAAAGAACACACATCCAGAATATATAAAGATTCTTTACAACTCAATAATACAACACCTGATGTTTTTTAAATGAGCAAAATATTTTAATAGACTCTTTGCAAAGATGTATAAATAACAATAGCATATGCAAAGACATCCAGTCTTGTTAGTCTTTAGGGAAATGCAAATCAAATCCATTGTGAGATAGCACTACATCTAATATTTTAAATGTTGACAAAGATGTGGAGCAATTGGCATTCTCATATATGGCTAAAGAGGATAACACTTTGGAAAACAGTTTGGTAATTTCTCTAAAAGATCAACATTTGCTTGCTTACCATATGACCTAACAATTTCATTACTAGTTTTTTAACCAAGAGAACAAAAACAGGTCCACACATATTTGGACACAAATGTTCAGGGCAGCTTTATTCACAGTAACCTCTAACTGAAAATAATCCATGTATCCATCAACATGAAGAATAAAATAAATTTGAAAAGTGGATCACAATGTGCTATGGTAGTTAAAGAGCTGTCAAAAAATGTAACTTGTTTGGGAGATCAGAAAAGGCTTTGTGCAAGAAATCACCATGGAATTATTGATTTGGACAGACTGCAAGAGGCAGACTGAGGGCTCATCATGAACATGGAGGCAGGGTAAACCAACAAGCTTGAGGAAAAGTGAATTGTGCAGTTTGACTAAATCTTAAGATGATCAGGACAAGGATAGAATAGAAAGGTCGAGAACCACTCTATTTTAAAAGGCAGCAGTGAACTTCTGAAGACTTGGGTGGAGGAAAATCAAGTTTACAAAACCTCTTTTCAAAGACGAATTAAGCAGCAGGAAATAACAGTTGTCTTCTAGGAGAGAAGTCAGAAAGGCCAGAATTAGTTGATGGTCAGCATGAACACTGGAATGAATGAGATCCTTTGAAATACAACAGAATCAAAGAAAGATTCTGTTTATTTGTTGAATGAAGGTGCCATAAAATAGGGAGAGATTGTCTATGTGAAGTGGGTTATTTGTGAAGCAAAATCCCTCTGACTGTGGGAAGGTAAGAAGATAACTGGAGGAATTAGCTTTCAAAAAGAGAAAAGATACTTCTTTCTCAGATAAGAATAAAGGAAAGGAAATGGAGGTAGAAATATTTTGAGGTAGAGAACAGAAAGTTGAGGCAGGAAACTTAATTCAAAGTGAGGTGTCCTCCTAAAGCGTGGAGCACTGGGTGTGGGGAATGGGGAATGAATCTTGGAACACTGGAAAAAAAAATTTGAGTAACAATAAAAATAAAAAATAAAAAAAAATAATGATTTTAAGGGAAAAAAAAAAGAAAAGGTTAAAATCAACGGTGACAAAAATGAGAAAGTAGTTGCCTCTGGGTGTGAAGGGAGTTGCAGAGGGGATAATGGGAATGTTTTATACCCTGTTTTAAGATGTGGTGACATAGGTAAATACCATTGCCAGTATTTATTAAACTGAACACTTCAGATCTGTATATTCTATTGTATATAAATTATATTTTTAAAAAAGTAAAAAATAAATAAGAAAAATAACTGATGGCTAAAAAAAAACAAAAACAAACAAACAAACAAACAAAAACAAAGTGAGGTGTCCTGACAGCAACGAAAGTTTGGAATAGCATTTTATATATAACTTTGATTTCTCAAAACATCTTTTATTTTATCAATCCTCAGAGAGTAGTCCTTGCATATAAGATAAAAACTGATTACTTAGCTTGACTTCAGAATTTTCTACTATAGCCTGAACCCAAGGGAGCTGATCAAACATTTTCTCTTAGTAGGTACCTATCACCAAAATACTGTGATCCAACCAAGATCCAACCTGTCCAATTGTCCATAAACTTATCTGGATAACTTTTAATCCAAATCCTGCATTCTTTTCATCCTACCAAACTGCTATTTTCCCTTCTTCTTTGTATAAATCTCATTCACTCTCCCGGGTAGCATATAATACCAGTTCTTTCAAGTGGCTTTCCCTACCACTTCAATTTACAGTGGACCCTTACTCTTCCCCGGATAAAATAGTTTGTACTAATAATGTGTCGTTCATTTCAGCAGCTAATCATACATTGTCTTCTATTTTTACTCATGCTTATATATGTTTGGCTTTTTTTTTCTGGGGGAAGAACTACATACCAAAGATGATGAACTCATTTAAAAAAATCATTCTCAAAGACCAATTAATGTTTAGCAATTTTCAGTAGCTTTATTGAGGTATAACTGACACAGAATATAGTGCATGTATTTAAAGTGTATAACTTAACAGGCTTTGACCTATGTATCCTCTGAAATCTTCATCACAGTCAAGATCGTGACTATATTTACCATCTCAAAAAGTTCCCTGTGTTCCTTTTTCAATGCTTCCTTTCCCTACTTCACATTGTTCCCAGGTAACCACTGATCAGCTTTCCTTCACTACAAATTAGTTTGCAATTCTACTAACTTTTTATAAATGAAATCATACAATAGATACTCTTTTCTCTCTGGCTTATTTCACTCAGGGTAGTTATTTTGAGCAGCTCCAGCTTCACGGGTATGCAGCTCCTATAGTACCACAGGATCCTGTGCTCGAAAGGTCCTGGAACTTGATTTAATGCTCTGTTATGTGATGCTCTTTTTTCTGTTTTGAAATTTTATAATTTATGAATAAGGGAGCCCATATTTCCTTTTGCACTGTGTCCCCCAAATTATGTAACTGGGCCTGAATTTGAAACTCAGGTGATAGATATCAGTAATTCATGTTCTTTTATTTCTGGGCAACATTTCATGTAGCTATACCACAATTTGTTTATCCATTTACCACATAATTTATCTATCTATTTATGTTTAGACAATTGGGTTTTTTTCCAGTTACAAATAAAGATCTATGAACATTTATTGACAAGACTTTTATGGAGATGTGCTTTCATCTTTCTTATGTAAATACTTAGTAGTGGAGTGACTAGGTCACATATATAAGTCTTTTTAAGAAACTGCTAGATGTTTTCAAAAGTGGTGGTACCATTTTACACTCCTAACAGCTATATAAAAGAGTTTCAGTTGTTCCATATCCTGGCCAATACTTGATATGGTCAGTCTTAGAGTTTACATATCCTTTTTTTTTAAGATCTTATTTATTTATTTGACAGAGAGATCATAAATAGGCGGAGAGGCAGGCAGAGAGAGAGGAGGAAGCAGGCTCCCTGCTGAGTAGAGAGCCAGATACGGGCCTTGATCCCAGGACCCCGAGATCATGACCTGAGCTGAAGAAGGCAGAGGCTTTAACCCACTGAGCCACCCAGGCGCCCAAGTTTACATATCTTAATAGATGTGTTGTGCTATTTTATTATGGTTTTAATTTTTCATTCCCTGAATAATAATTATGTTGAGCTTCTTTTCCTGTGCTTTTTTGTCAATTGTATATTTTCTTTGCATTAGCGACTTTTCAAATCTATTCCTCATTTTCTTAGTGGTGCACCTGTGTTTTCAGTAAGTTTTGAGAGTACTTTATGGATTCTGGATCTAAGTCCTTTATCAAATATGTGATTGGCAAATATTTCTTCCCAGTTTGTGGGTTGCTTTTCATTCTCTTAACAGTGTCTTTCAAACAGCAGGTCTTAATTTTGATAAAGTTCTATTTACCATTTTTTTTTGATAAACTGTGTTTTTGGTGTCACATCTAAGAATCTTTGCCTAACCCAAGCGCACCAAAGATTCTGTGCAGTTTTCTTGTGAAAAATGAGTAGTATGAAGTTCTTCCAGTTAAGCTTATAATCAACTTTGAGTTAATTTTTTTACATAGTGTGAGATACAGATTGAGGTTCATATTTTTGCTTATAGGTATGCAAGTGTTCAGCACCATTTGTTGAGAACCTATCCTTTCTCTGTTGAGTTACTTTTGTACCTTTGCCAAAAATCAGTTATCTGGGGGCACCTGGGTGGCTCAGTTGGTTAAGCATCTGCCTTCAGCTCAGGTCATGATCCCAAAGTCCTGGGATAGAGCCTCACATCCGTCTCCCTGCCTAGTGGGGAGTCTCCCTCTTCCTCCCTTGGTTCATGTTATCTCTGTCACTCACTCTTTCAAATAAATAGATCTTTTTAAAAAAATCAGTTATTTATGTACATATAGGTATACATATAGTATTTCTGAAGTGTCTATTGTGTTCCATTGATCTTTTTGTCTGTCTTTACACAAATACCATAATATCTTGATTATCATAGTTTTTTTTTTTTTTAAGATTTTATTTATTTATTTGACAGAGAGAAACACAGCTAGAGAGGGAACACAAGCAGGGGGAGTGAAAGAGGGAGAAGCAGGCTTCCTGCCAAGGAGAGAGCCTGATGCGGGGCTCAGTCCCGGGACTCGGGATCATGACCTGAGCCGAAGGCAGTTGCTTAACCAACTGAGCCACCCAGGCGCCCCTTGATTATCATAGTTTTAATAACAAATCTTGAAATCAAGGTTAATGAAACTGTTAGTGATCTGCCATGCATGTTTTTAGCAAATAGTGATAAAATTAGACTGGGCTTGGTGTGGTTATTTCAACAGGATAAGAACAATGATATCATTAATGGGAAGAATGGGAATTTTAAGAATGTATCTGTAAGTATCACAGTAGGAATGACTATGAGAGGAAAGAGAGTAGATTCAGGAGGAGAGTATTTGTGAAGTGCAACACAAGTGAGTAATGGAAGTATAGTTAAAAGCAAATACAAAGAAAAAGAATGAGAACTGAAATGTGAAGACCTGTTAAACACAGAGGTATTAATGCAGAAAATGGTAAATTCAGTACTGTAGCTTAGAAGGAAAATTGGAGTTAATTTGAATTATTATTGATGTAAAAATAGAGGCACAGTGATGTCTTTATCTAGCGTTTATCTAGAATCTCCTCTAAACCAGAATCAATCATATAAACTTAGTTTTAGGCTGTTAGCTGAAAAAGTCAAAAATCTTAAATAAAATCCTCTAGTTCTATAGGTGTCGTATTAAAAATGAGAACTTCATTCCTGAAGAACTAGTTCATACTTTACAAAAGTGATCAAGAAAATGAAACTAAATACATATGCTATCAAAAACATTAATTATGTTAGACTAAACAGAATATAAAAATAGTATTTTAATTGCTCCTTTTGGGAACATTTTCTATATGGACACAGATATAGTACAGGGATGAATGAAGAATTAGAATTATAATGAAGATGTCTTTTTTTCTTCCTATGAATGTCCCTACAGCAAGCATATACATTTTTCTTTGTTCCCAGAAATGCACTACTTTCAAAATTGGAGTCACCTGTTTCAAAAATCTGTGGTTTATTTTAATATGCATGAAAGCCTCTGAAAAGTCTCTGAATGTGTAAATACTGGAGTGGAGCAGATTCCTTGGTGAGGATCTTTTCGAAGATCCTTTGGTATATACCAAAGGATATACCAGCTGCAAACTGGGTCAGTGGAATCATTCTAAACCCAGACCAGCCAGTGACTGTTGCTAATCCAGTTACCCAGTGTTTGACAGTTATTAAGTTAAAGAAAATATATGATCTTTATAATAAGAGAGGGGACAAAAAGTGGAATTGTCAAGCTGAGCTATAATAAAGGGAGCTTATATTTATTATAAAACTATGGTTTGTTGTCAAAAGGCTATTATAAACCATGGCATTAGACAGATTGGCCCAATCTGCTCAAAAAAGATGTTAAGCCAAGAAGCAGCTGTTCTAGAATTATCAGTTAGGAGAGGCTGGGACAATCTGGTTGTTGGGGAATGGGCTGAGGCCTTGGTTTTCAAATATTTTTGCCCTCACCCATATTTTAAATGAGTATTTAAAATTTTTCATCAAAACTATGAAGTGTTGTGAAGGGTAAATTTCTGGCAATTTTAATCTCTTTATTGAGGTCTAATTAACATACAATAATCTGTTCATATTTAAAATGTACAACTGATAAGTACTGACATATATGTATGTCAATGAACTATCACTACTTTCAAAATAATGAAAATAGCTTATCAACTCCCACCCCCCAATTTCCTCATCCTTCTTTGTGATCCCCAGTGAATTCACTAGGCCTGTAATTAATTTTGTTGAAAGTCTTAATAAGCAATTACATTTCTTTAGTAGAAATAGGTCTGTTAAAGTTAACTATTTCTTTTTGAGCTTTAGTAATGTGTGCCTTTGAAGGAATTCCTTTAAGTTATTCAATTTATAGGTATAAAGTTTATATTTTAGGTAATATTTCCTTAAGTTTTTTATATCTGTATTGGTCGCTTTCCTTGTTCCTGAAATGGGTAATTGGTATCTTTTCTATTTTCCCTATCAGTATTACTATAGTTTTATCAATTTTATTTATCTTCTCAGAAACATTTTACTTTTATTTTCCCTATTGTTCTCCTGGTTTCATTGCTTTTCTTCTTTGATGCTTATCATTTCTTCTGCTTATTTTAGGTTTCATTTAGTATTTTTTTCTAGATTTTTAAAATGAAAGCTGAGATAATTGATGAGACCTTTATTTTCTAACGTATATGCTATCTTACAAATATCTCTCTAAATATCGCTTTAACTGTTTCCCACAAGTTTTGATGTTGCCATTTTCATTACATTCAAAATACGAATTTCCATTTTTATTTCTCTTTTGACCGATGGTTATTTAGAAGTGTGTTAGTTTTCAAATATTTGGTGACTTTTAAGTTTTCTTCCATTGTTTATTTTTAATTTAATTCCATTGCAGTCAGAGAACATATTTTTTATGTCTTGAATCCTTTTAAATTGAGATTTTTTATGTCATGAGCACTTAAAAAGAATTATGTATTGAGTTCTCATTGGTTGTAGTGTTTTAATTAAGTCAAGTTAGCTAATAGTATTGTTCAAGTCTTCTACAGCTTTACTGATTTTATCTACTTGTAATATCACTATTTAAACAAGGGAGTGGAAATTTTGAGCTTTACTTGTGGAATTGTCTATTTTTCCTTGAAGTTATTATTTTTTTAAAGATTTTATTTATTTATTTGACAGAGAAAGAGATCACAAGCAGAGAGGCAGGCAGAGAGAGGAGGAAGCAGGCACCCTGCCAAGCAGAGAGCCCAATGCAGCCTAGATCCCAGGACCCTGAGATCATGACCTGAGCCAAAAGCAGAGGCTTTAACCCACTGAGCCACCCAGTCACCCTTTCCTTGAAGTTCTATCAGTTTTTATTTTATGTTCTCTGAAGTTCTGTTTTTATATGCAAAACCATATATGTCATGTTCTCTTATTTAACCCCGTTTCATTATAAAGTGACATTCTATATCTTTGGTAATATTTCCTGAACTGAAACTACTTTGTCTGATATTAATATAGATATTTCAGCTTTCTTTTGATTAGTGTTAGCATGGCATATCTTTTTTGTGATATTTTATATCATCATTTATATGATAAAGTCTTATGTTTAAAGTTTTCTTATAGCTTGCTAATTTTATATTGGATATCAGACATTGTATATTTTATCCTCTCAAGTGAGGGATATTTTTGTGTTCCAGCATGTCTCCAGTACTCTTTCTTGCAAACTTTTCAGACTTGGCCCCTCTGGACTCCCAGCTTTGTTTCCTTATCTCACGGAGACTGACACTACACGTGATGTCCTGAAAAATCTATCCAGGCAGGTCAGCTAGGGCTGTCATAAGGCTAGTATCATTTGTGTCCCATCTCAGTGATCATTATCCTTTTTTGTCTGAAGTCCACTGTCATGAGAACTGTTGATCACATATTTTGTCCAGTTGTCCAGTTGTTTTAGGCAGGAGAATAAATCTAGCCCATTTTACTTCATTTAGACCAAAGATGAAGTCTGAAACCAATATTCTTTTTATTTTTTTCTTGCCTATAGTACTATATATTAATATTTAACTATAGTGTAAAATGGGCATTCTTGAATTGCTGTTTACCATAGAAACATCATTTTCCTTTACGGTTGGATAAGGTGTTAGCTCTAAGTTTTCTGAAGATACCTTTGTCAGGTTGAGAAAGGTTTCTTCTAAGTTTGCTTAGTTTTTATCACAAAGGATTTTGAATTTTCTCAAATATTTTTCTGCATCTATTGAGATTATCATATGGTTTTTCCCTTACATTCTGTTAAAATGGTGAACTGTGTTTATTTTTAAATGCTAAAGTAACTTTGTATTCCTAGGATACACTCTACTTAGTCATGATGCATTTTTGTTTTTATATATTGCTGTAAATCTATATTTTTAAAGGATTATTATATTTATGTTAATGAAGGATATTGTTTGAAGTTTTCTTAATATGTTCTTTGATTTGATTTGGCTATCAGGATAATGTTGGTCTCATAAAATAAGTAGGAAATTTTTCCTTCATGGTATATTATGTAGAAGATTTTGTATAGGTTCGGCATTTCATCCTTACAAGAATGATGAATTAGAAACAACTATTGAATTCATGGGCCTGGAGACTTTTGTGGAATGTTTTTAATGAAGAATTTAATTTCTGTTATTGATATATGTCTTTTCAGGTCTTCTGTTTCTTATTGGCCCAGTTGTGGCCATTTGTATCATTCAAGGGTTTTTTTTTTCCCCACTTCACCTATGTTCTCAAATTTATTGGCATAGAATTTAAGACTATTCTTTTATGAATGTTTTATTTAATATCATTTAATTTCTATAATATTTTTAATTACAGGATATGTAGTCATGTTGCTTCTTTCATTCCTTATACTGGTAATTTGTGTGTTCTCTCGTTATCTTTTGATCTAGGTAGAATTTTACCCATTTTAGTAATCTTTTTAGGGGATTAAATTTGGTTTTGTTGATTTTCCCTTTGTGTTTTATTCCATTGATTTCCGTTCTTTATTATTCTGTTTCCTACTTATTTTGAATTCTTTTTTTTAATTTTATTTTATTTATTTGAGAGAGGGAGGAAGGAGACAGCACAAGCAGGGGTTGCTGCAAAGGAAGACAGAAGCAGGCTCCTTGATGAGCAGGGAGCCTGATGCAGGGCTCAATCCCAGGACCCTAAGATCATTACCTTAACTGAAGATAGATGCTTAACCAACTGAGCCCTTGAATTCTTTTTCTTATCTAAGGGATTCATGTTAGATTTTTCTTTTCTATTATCTAATGCTTGAAGTATTCCTCTGGGCGACATAACTGCACCCCAGAAATTTTGGTATGTTGTGTTTTCACTTTCACCTGGTTCAAAATATTTTCTGACTTTTCTTTGACATGATATTTATAGCTGCATGGATCAATCTTTACATAATTTGCAATTTTCCGGGTTACTTTCACTTCCTAAGTTTCCAGATAGTTTTTGCATTCCTAAGCTAATTCTGTTTTAGTCAAGGAACAAAAATCTATGATTTTATACTTTAAATTGTATGGAGTCATTTTAAGGCCCAGCATATTATCTATTTTTCCTAATGTTCTGTGTCCCCTTCACAAAAATGCATGATTGGCAGGGCCATTATAAATGTTAGTTAAGTCAAGTTAATTGATATAATTGACTCTTCTAAAGTAATTACTAATTTTTTATTTGTTCTATATTTCCATAAGAATGTTGAAATAGCCAACACAGGGACCTCTGGGTGGTACAGTCGGTTAAGTATCCACCTCTTTGTTTGGGCTCAGGCCATAATCTCAGGGTCATGAGATCAAGCCCCAGGTTAACCCAGAGCTCAGTGAGGAGTCTGCTAAGGTTTCTCTCTCCCTCTTTTTTCCCAACCTGTGCTCATGCCCTAAAATAAATAAACCTTTAAAAAATATAGCCAACACAAACTATAGATGAATCGATTTTTCCTTTTTTTAAAAGTTTTGTTGTTAGGTTGATACATATTTAACATGTCTTCTTGGTTAGTTGATCCCTTCATCACTATGAACTGCCACTCATTATCCTTGGAAAGTTTCCTTTTTTTCCATTTATTTGGTTTGATATTAATATAACCAGAACTTCCTTGGGTATTTTCAAAATATATCTTTTTCCCTCCATTTACTTTTAATCTTTGTCTTTATTTTTAAAACAAGTTTCTTATATAATATATCATCTAGTTGGATCTTGCTTTTATTAAAATCCAGTTTGACAATCTCTACCTTTTAATTGTAATGTATAGATCTTCGTATTTAACATAGTTATTAATATATAAATCTACTATTTGTCCCTTGTTTTGTCTTTTTACTGTCTTTTAAAAAATATTTGAATTTTTTGGAAAGCTTCATATATTTCCACCATTGTTCTATCTATACCTCTTTGCTTGATTTTTTTTGGAGGTGCTATGGCTCTGGGGCTTATGTTATGCATTTTGAACTTAACACAATCTCTTTTCAAATCCTATTTATACCACTTTTTATATAATGTAAGGACTCCTCCAACCCTACATTTCTATTTTCCTCCTGCCATCTTTTGTGCTATTTTCTTTTTATTTTTACCTATGTTATCAACTCCAATATATACAGTTGGTATTTTTGTTTTTAAATAAATTTAAAAATAGAAGTCTTTTATCTTTATTCTCACATGGCCATTCTGATGTTCTTCAATGCCTATTTGAAGATTTATATCATAGATAACATACTCCTTGCCTAAAAATTTTTATTTGTATGTTTTCATATTTTTCACTGTGTAGATCTGCTGGTGAGGAAGCTTTTTTATGTAAATATTTCACCTTCAGTTTTGAAAAATATTTTTGCTGATAGAGAATTCTAGGTTGACATTTTTAAAATTCAGGACTTTAAAGGTACTGTTCCACTGTTTTGTGGGGTTTTTTTGGTTTGTTTTTATCTCTCATGGTTTGATTATAAGTCTATTTTAATTCTTTTTTTTTTTTTTAAGATTTTATTTGATAGAGAGAAACACAGCCAGAGGAGGAACACAAGCAGGAGGCGTGAGAGAGGGAGAAGCAGGCTTCCTGCCCAGCAGGGAGCCCGCAGGGAGCCCGAAGGGAGCCCGATGTGGGGCTCAATCCCAGTTCTCCGGGATCATGACCTGAGCCAAAGGCAGACTGAGTCACCCAGGCGCCCCTATTTTAATTCTTTATTCCTGTTTATGTCTTTTTGTTTTCCAGTGCCTTTAAGATTTTGTCTTTATCACTGGTTTTCAGCAATTTGGTCATGCTGTGCCTTGGTGTCATGTTTTATTGTTGTTAGTTATGACTGGGATTCAATTATATTCTCCTGTGGAGATATAGTTTTTATTAAATTTAGGGAAAATTTATTAAAATTTTTTTCCTTTCCTGTTTTTCTTGCTATGAAACTCTACACATTATATTGTTTCATGTTTTCTTATAGGTCATTGAGGTTTTGTTAACTTTTTTGTTTTCCTTCTGTGTTTCAATTTGTATACTTTCTGTTGCTGTACCTTCCAGTTGTTCTGTCTTTTCGTCTGCGGTATCCAGTCCATTAATCGTATTTAGTGAGGTTCATCATAGGTATTAGATTAGCCGTAGAATTTCCATTTGATTCTTTTTGATTTTTATTTTCTCTCATTAGGTTCATCTGTAAATCCTTAACTTTATTTACCATAGTTATAGTAGTTCTTTAAACATTTCTGTGTTAGTTCAATCATCTATTTAATTTCTGAATGTTCCTATGGACTGCTTGCCCTACTAGTTACTGTCATATTTTCCTGACCTTCATGTGTCCAATTACTTTTCATTGGAGTCTAGCCATTTTATATTTTTGACTGTTGTATTTGGGGGGGTATTCCATTTTAAGTTTCATATTTTGTTTTACACTCCATTTAAGTTATGTCAAAATTTTCAGGAGGTACTTTTTAAGCTTTTTTTGGAGAATATCTAGAGTAGCCTTCTGTTTCAGGCTACTCCTGACAACTAAGACATTGCCTTTTGGGGGTTATTTATTAAACCCCCAATATATTCAGTTAGGTCTCTTCCCTCTGGCTTTGAGAACTCAAATGATTCCTGGACTTGTCTGAACTCTTGGGATTTTTCAGATTTTTGGTTCCCTGGAAATTGCTCTTTCTTTTAAATTTCTTTACCTAGGCTTGTAGAGCTCTATCTGACCCCTGATTAGATTAGCATTCAGCCATAGTCTCAAGGGAACTCCTACACAGATTTCTGGAGCTCTTTCTCTCCATAGCATCCTCCTACTATTCTGTCTTCCAAATTCTAACCCTTTAGCCTATCCAAACTCTGATTTTTCTCTTTAATACAATAAGACCATTTGGTTCCTTTTGAGTTTCCCCTGTCTATAGCATAGTCCAGAAACTGACTCTATGGAGAAAGCTGTGGCAATCACAGAGCTCATGCATGTTTCCTTTCTCCTTGGGATTACAATCTGTTGTCCCATGTTTGAAACTAATTGTTTCATATATTTTGTTCAGTGTTCTATCTGGTAAAAACATAAGTCCAGACTGTTACTGCCTCATGGTTGATAAGTATGTCATTGGAAATATACTACTTTAATCATGATATATTTTATTTATTTACTATTATTTAATAAGTATTTATGGGACATCTATGTGGAAATCTAGATAAGGAGTCACAGACTGATGCTATACAAACAAGTAAAAAGTTTCAGTATTGTGGTTGCTTTCAAATATAGTCCCCAAATTCTTTAATACTCCTTTCATCAAGAATTAGGTTTTCTTTCTCCCCCCCTTGAGTGTAGACACTGTGACTGCTTGTCCAAGAGAATATGACAGAAACGATGTTGTGCCCATTTCCTATCTCTTAGGAAACTAGCAGTTTCCTTTTTCCTGTTTTAGGAAAATCAGCAGTTTCCTTTTCCTGTCTCTTGGTATGCTCAGTCCAATATGCTGGGAGAAATCAAGCAGACACATAGGAGATCCCATATAGTTGTTCTAGCGGACAGCTCCAGTGTCTTAGCCAACTGCCAGCATCAATTGCTAGACATATAAGCGCAAAAGCTTTCAATTGTCAACCACAAGATGTAGAGTCATTCCAGCCTTTGAGGCACCCCTGCTGAGACCGTGTGGAAGAGAAGCAATCTGTACCTACAAAGCTCTGACTAAATTTCTGATTTGTAATCAAAAGGAACGATTATTGCTGTCTTAAGACAAGTTTGGAGGGGTTTCTATGTAGTAAAAGACACCTGGAATAAAATATAGTACCATTAAGTACTGTAACAGAGAAGGCCAATAATCAACTAATTAACATATATTTATTATATGTCTATTATTGATCAGGTACTGAGTCAGGAAAGGCTTTTGGGAAGTGAAACCTGAGTACAGGTTTAGAGAAGGTATAGAACAAGAGAAGGAAAGGCAAAAAAGTTGCTTATTTGAATATATGGAAACCACGGAGCATCAGAAATGTTAGAGACTATGAAAAAATACTGAAGAGATGAGGTACTAGAGGCCAGTTCAGTAAGGCTGTAATTACTACAGAATCAGGATTTAATCTTAAAGCCAGGAGAACTCTGCACACTCATAATCATGCAATTACTTGCTTTACTTAATGACTATATTCTCCAAAGGATATACTCCGAAAAACGTTATCTCATGCAGAGCATTTATCCTTATGTTATTCCAGCATATTGAATGGTACCTGGCATACATAAGGAATTAATAAATATATACCGAATGAGTTATTGAAGAACCATGTGAGAATTTTATATGAATGAAAAATCATTCCGGCAGAGGTTTGAAGAATGGTTTGGAGATAGGTAGGTGTATTAGTCAATTCTGCTGACCTAAGAAATGATCATAGATTAGGAAACTTAAAAAACAGTAATTTGTTTTTGGAACCTCAAAGTCTGAGATCAGGCTGTCAGCATGATCAGGTTTGAGTGAGAACTCTATTCCTGGCTTCCCTTCTGTGTCCTCACAAGGCAAAGAGAGCAACTTCTTTGGTGTCCATTCTTAAAAGGGCACTAATCCCATCAGGAGGGCTCCACTCTCCTGACCTCATTTAAACGTAATTATTATATTATCTACCAAAGTCTCCATCTCCAAATACCATCAAATTTCGGGGTAGGGCTTTAGTATGAATTTGGTGAGATGCAAATCAGTCCATAGCACTAAGAAAGGAGAAAAAAACATACTAGGAGGTGGATGCAATACTTAATTTAGGAGATGATGATGATGTGAATTAGTGTGAATAATCTTCCTGGGGTATTTCTTTTTCTATACTTTTTAACTTTTCCTGGAAAAACTCCATTTGCACATTGCTGTCCTTTTTTAATGTAGAATTTCAAAATCAAACAAAAAAAAGGGATTTAACATTTTAAAATTAACCACAGAAATTAGTAAACATATATTAAAGAAATGTTTTACTGTGAAATTGACATTATAGTTACTACAGTTTAAAAACTTTGGTAATCTTAAGGGTGCCTGGGTGGCTCAATCTCAGGTTATAATCCTGGAGTCCCAGGATGGAGCCCACATTGGGCTCCCTGTTCCAGGAGGAGAGTGCTTCTCCCTCTGCCTTGTACCTGGCTATTGTGCTTTCTCTCAAATAAACAAATAAAATCTTAAAAAAAAAAAAATCTTTGGTGATCTTAAAAGTGCAACTCCTGCAGTTTGTGTTTTAAGGGATAATAACAGAAAGCCGACCTCAAAATACAAACCCATTTTACTTTTCATATTTGGCTTTTATGTTAAACATAACAATAATATTAAAAGTTCTACATTTATAAATTATTATTACTTATTATTACATAAAGGGCCCAAATCACGAAAGTAATTCTTTTAGGTTAGAAGACATGGATAATGCTACCAAGACTAATTCTTTCACTGTTCTCATTGCTTTTACATATTGATGTCAAGGCTTGAACAATTTCATCACTGTCTTATTCCGGCAACAGAATAACTGGTCTCCTTACTGAAGCACAAAGCACATCCAAATGTATTTTCATAAATATATGGCTTTGATCCAGGGTGACTACGATAATGTGCCCTAGACCCTGCTCAAGAACTTAGGATGGACAAGTTGTTACTTGATTCTGTCAGACCAGTCATCAAAAATCATTGGTTTCTCATTTCAATAGTGATGTTTTAGAAGAATTTTATACTTGGCATAATGAAGCACAAACAAGCTTTTGGCACTGGCTCCTTAAACTAACATTCCACATTTTTTACACTGTTGTGTTTTAACTCTGCTTGTGAAAGAAATATAGGCTCATTATTAAAGTATCTGAAAAATATAAAATGCATAAAGAACAAAAAATCATCCCAAATTTTACCAGAGACAAACATATAATAATATTCTCATATATTTCCTTTGAGACTTTAAAAATTGGGGGCATTTTTGTAATTTTACATGTTTTTGTAACCTGCTTTAAAAAACTTATGTATTGGGGCGCCTGGGTGGCTCAGTTGGTGAGGCGACTACTTTCGGCTCAGGTCATGATCCCAGAGACCCAGGATCGAGCCCCACATCGGGTTTCCTGCTGGGCGGGAAGCCTGCTTCTCCCTCTCCGTCCCTCTGCTTGTCTTCCCTCTCTAGCTGTGTTTCTGTCAAATAAATAAATAAAATCTTAAAAAAAAAAAAAACTTATGTATTTAGGGGCGCTTGGGTGGCTCAGTTGGTTAAGCGACTGCCTTCGGTTCAGGTCATGATTTCGGAGACCCGGGATCGAGCCCCACATCGTGCCCCACATCAGGCTCCCCGCTTGGCAGGAAGCCTGCTTCCTCCTCTCCCACTCCTCCTTCTTGTGTTCCCTCTTCTGCTGTGTTTCTCTCTGTCAAATAAGTAAGTAAAATCTTTTTTAAAAAAACTTATGTATTTAGATGTCATGCTATGAATATATGGATCCCTATAATCACCTCTAACAGCTGTGGAGTTTTTACATTGTGTATACGATAATTTACTTGACCAATATTAATTATAATGATTTCTCACACTTCTTTGGTGCTTACCATACATTTACGGCTTAAGGCCTCAAGGGCTTGGTTTGTATTTATCCATTTGATCCTCACAACCCTATTTTCTGTTTCCCACAGAGAGGTGAAGTAATTTCTACATCCTAATATTGGACATTTTAGTGTCTAAGAATGCTGGGATTTATAAACAACGTTGCCATGAATATCATTGTTCATGTTATTAAAGAATATCTGTATGATAAATTCCAAAAAGTAGAACTGCTGGGTCTAAAGGTGTTTACATTTCTAAAAGCTTTTGTTAACAGACTTTCCAATATTTCCTTCAGGGGGACTACATTATTTACACCTCACTCAACAACTTGATTGTATGATTCTCCACATCTCATTTTAAACCACGACAAAAAGGTATCTGAGTGCTACTTTAACTTGCATTTTTCACTTTTAGAAATGAGACTTCATTTTTAATGGAGTTTTGGAAGCACTCTTTCTATACTAATCCTGTCGTTGACAAGTTGTAAATATTTGTTTACACACCACATTTATAAGTGTTCTAATTTAGGTGTAATTTACATGATTCCAATACATGTGCAAGATGCTCTTACTGTGTTCCAAGTGGGACGCAAAACTAGGTGCTCCTTAAAAATTTCCACAAGACGCGGCACAATTTGTTAAATATTCACATCTAAAATCACTAAATAAACATTTTAAGTTGCTAGGAATCCCTCGTCAGTTTCTAGCTCCATTTGCAATTTTGTTTTGGTGTTTTGCTCGGTCTTGGAGAGGAGGGGGCTGTCGCAGGCATTCTTGGGGTGTGGAACTTGTTGTCCAATCAGCCCAACTGCTTAGTGACTGCACAGTTAGTCAGTAATGCCAACGCCCAGCTAGAAGTGCTTTCGACAGAGATTCTGAAGCCAGGCGTTCAGGGACTCTCGGGAAGGAGCCAGCGTTACCTCAGCCTCTCCGAGGGAGCCGCGCGCCCTGACACTCCCCTCTTAAAGGATTCGGGCCAATCCGTTCAGCTCACATGACTTCATCCAAACAAGTTTCTTGTCGCCCCAGGCAGCAACTGAACCCACGCCTTTTTAACTTACAGGACCCGCAACAAAGGAGTTTCCATCCCCCTCAATAGGGACTATAAAATTTTGACAACCGACGGAGCGAGAGGCGAGCACCGTGTGTCGTCCAACTCTCACGCGACCCTTTTCTTTCTCAGTTTCTGATCCACTCCCCGGCTAGGTAGTAGGCTTCGGCGCGCCTGGAGGACCCCGTCCTGCGAAGACTCCTGTCCAAAGCAAAAGCAGAAAACGCAGGCATTATTCCCATCCTCTGGTATGACCGATCACAAGGAGGGTCAGACAGAGGGGGCACTCTGTGGGGGCCCTGTGTTGGCGGGGCAGGTGCCGGGCAGGTTCTGAGCAGGCAGCGCCGAGGTCGCCCAGGTTCCCGATAGGCCCCACGCGGGGCCCTTGTCTGCGCCTTCGCTGCTGCCGCCGCCAGCGCCACCGCCGCCGCCGCGGTTGCTGGGGGTCGGTGAGAGGTGGAGCTGTCGCCAGCTTTGGGGAGTCCGTCTGTGTTGCTGTTTTTGCCTGAGGAGTCTTCTTTCCTGCGTCGCTCCCTGACTCCCGTGGTGTTGAGGGGGAGCCCCTGCGGACCCCTGGGCACGCAGAGGAGATGCCTCTTTTTGCCTCCAATCCCTTCGATCAGGATGTTGGTAAGTGCTGTTGCCGCTCCGTGTCCACCCTGCGCGGGAGTGCAAGCCCATCCTGCCGGCTCTCTGCTGCGTTCCTGACGCCCTGGACGGGGCTGCATGCTTCCCCTTTCCTGAGGCTCTTTCCTGCAGAGTTTGGAGGAGATTGCGGGCTTGGCTCATCCTTTTAGAAGAACTGGGACTCAGAGAGCCTGCGAAGTGGGCCTTAGACTAGGGCTGTGGGTTTCGAAAGATCTGCTTTAGAGGGTTGATGTGGAAGGCCTCGGAGGAACAGCTGGTGTAGCATCTGGTGCTGGGACAGTGCTTCTGGAAGAAGGGAGTTGAGAGCTGAGCAGTACGTCACCTAGGGTAGGATTTTAAGCTGGATAAATGTCAAACGTTTGGAAGTAGGAGAATGTTTTAGATTAGCTTCTTTAGGGAATTTAAAAATTCTTCTTCTTCTTCTTGGTAATTTTAATGAGAGGAGGGAGCTTCTGGCTAAGGATAGACTCTCAAAAAACGTCGAGAGACATGAAAATGGAATACTTGGCAACAACTGAAGCCGAATTCAGGACCTGAGCCATTGTGCTGCATTTTTCAGGCTATGTCTCAGTACTTTAAGAAGTGTGGAAGAGGACCTTAAATCTGAAAATGCTGATTTGTTTTGATTTTGAAATGCCTTTTTTGTTTTCCCATTTTCTGAATCATTGGTTTTGGGTATTGAGCATACCAATTCAACAGGTTAGCTTCCCCCTCCTCCCCTACACCCGTCTGAGTGTAATAATTACAAGACCTTGAGTTTCCTGGAGTAGAATTTTGGGGTGATTTGAATGCACTTAGGAGCTACTTTGGCACACAAGTACAGAATGAAAGCAAGCCAAATACCATGACTGATTACTGTGGTAAAGAAATATAAGGACACCCTTATGGAATTGCTTTTTATTGTTTTGTGTAATTTAATTACAAATGGCAGGTGTTGAGTTTTGCTTTTCAACTCTTCTTAGAGCATGTCATTGAGGCTTGGAGGTTTGGATTAAGATTGGGAAAGGGTTTAGCCCCATCTAGGCCACTGCCTAGCTCATAGTGAAATCATGGGC
The DNA here is from genome assembly GCA_004023965.1 of Spilogale gracilis. Classification (NCBI taxonomy): domain Eukaryota; kingdom Metazoa; phylum Chordata; class Mammalia; order Carnivora; family Mephitidae; genus Spilogale; species Spilogale gracilis. The sequence goes on from PITA01002218.1 coordinate 118,512, forward strand.
AAGTCACTGAAGCTCTTTGAGTCCCAGAGCATTCATCTTTAAAGAGTGGAACAATACATTGTGTTTGTGATTCAATGAAATATGTGTAAAGGGCCCACTATGGCGCCTTAATATAGTAGTCACCTGCTAAATGATCTCTGTTTTTGATCCAGTTTAAATGCATGACCTGAATCAGCAGTGGATGGAACTTTAGAGATAGCCAGTAATATTTAATAAACAATTGGAAAATTGTGCTTAATTCAGTAAGCACTTAGCAGACAGTACAGATGGTCCCCGACTCACAATAGTTCGACTTAACGATTTTTCAACTTTAGTATGGTGTGAAAGGGATATGCATTCCGTAGAAACTGTACTTTGCATTTTGAATTTGGATCTTTTCCCGGGAAAGCCATATGTAGTTGGTATGATCCTCTCTCCTGATGCTAGGCAGCGGCACCCACCTGCAGCTTGCGGTCAGCCGCGCAACCATAGGGTAAACTACCAATATTCTTAGACCATTCCGCACCCATAAAACCATTCTGTTTTTCTCTTTCAGTACAGTATGCAATAAATTATATGAAATATTCAACATTTTGTTATAAAATAGGCTTTATGTTAGATTATTTAGCCCTAATATAGGCTAAAGTAAGTTTTCTGAGCACGCTTAAGGTAAGCTGGCTAAGCTGTTGGTAGGTTAGGTAAATTAAATGCATTTTTGGCTTAGGATATTTTCAACTTACTATGGGTTTATTGAGACCCGACCCCATCATAAATCTAGAAAGATCTTTATTTATAGGACACTGTCTGAGTGACATAAGAGAGTGATGAGTAAGACTTGGTTGCTGCTCTCAAGCAGTTTCATAACATTACAATAATTTCTAGGGCAAATGCTCATTTCTTAGTACCTACTTTGTTTCCAGAATTTTTATCTAGTTTTCATGGCTATATATAATCTAGTTTTCAACTACATCCACTTTTTTATCCTTTGGACTTTTAAACACACATTTCCATCCGGTTTAAATAAATTTCTTAATGTCAAACTCTTTCTCATTACCTACACTATACACCCATCAGTGCAAACATGGGCTCCTTTAGCGTTTATATTTTCACTTCTAATTTATTTCTTCTACATTTCTGCATGTGCCTACATGTGCTCGTGATTAAATGCCAACTCAGTCCAGCTCTTTATTGAATCATTTCCTGATTACTCTACCCTAGGATTTCTCAATAGTGACTCTATTAGACAGTTTGGATGAGATAAATATCTTTGTTGTGGAGGTCTGTCCTGAGCAATGTAGGGTGTTTAGCAGCCTGCCTGACCTTTCCAGTGCTGCCTCCCGTGATTTTGAGTTTTCAGACATTACTAAATATCCACAAAATAGCTCCCAGCTGAGAGCCACTCTTTCAACCCACTGAAATCTTCACCCTTTTCCAAACTCCTGCAAAACTTTTTGTCTTTACGAAGTTATTTAGTATTAAAGATAGTTATATCCTGTATTATGCTTCATAATTATTTTATTAGTTGCTACATAGTAGGTGCCCAATAAATGTTTGTTTAATTGAGACTGCCTCGCTTGAGCCTGCTAGACAGTAAGCTTCTTGACTCGAGGGACATTTTTTTGCTCCAGTAAATCTTACCTTTTTAAAGTTAGGTTCGGGTATTTGGATCCATTCAGTCATGATCCAAGAGGTTATCCTGAGGAGACCTATCAGAGACTCCCAATAAATAATACTTAGAAAGAGTCCGATAGACTCCCATGTTAACTTTTTTTACTAGTAAAGTCTATAGAATATGACATGTAGAATAAATTTAACAACACTCTTCCTCATTTTGTTGATCAATGAGTATGTGACATTAAAGTCATACTAAGTCACTTGATTTAGTTTATCACTTAACATTGTATACATTTGTATTTCTTCAAAATTAACTGTCATTTAGCTTTATTCATAAACTGTATTGGTGAGTCAGAAATTCACTGACTTATATAATGTGACATTTTATACAAAGAGGCAGAATACTGGCCATGGCTTTTCCCTGTAAGAAATGCTGAAGTGTGTTAGAATGTGAGTTACATGAGGACAGGGATTTTTGGTTTGCTCAATACTATATCCCAATCATGTAGACCACTAATAAAACATTCAGCAAACATTTTTTGAATGCATGAATCTCATTTTGGATGTTGTATTTCTTGAATTATAATGGTAACTTATTCCATCAAATTTTTATTTCAAAGTCCCTAGTGACTTTCATCTTGCCAAATCTAATGGTCAGTTCCTAGTCTATTTCTCTGTTGATCTCTTAGCTTTCTTCTTGTTATATTTTATTCATTTGTTTTCTGGGACATCAAACTTTTTCTGATTTTCTGCTTAGCTGCTTTTTAGTCTTTTTGGCCTCTCCTTTTGTGACTTCCAAATATTGAACCAAGCCTCAGGCTCAGTTCTAGAAATTGTTTGACATTTTTCCCTGCAGTATGGTGTGATGGAAAGACTTTGGGCTTTGGGTTTAAATTGCAGGTATGGCATTTGCTGTTAGTAAATGGGCACGGTATGGGCAAGTACAGAAGCCCTCTAAGTTCACTTTCCACTTTTGTAAATAGAGATTAAAATATCTATCCCATGGAGTTGCTAGGAGAAATAGTTCTAAAAACACATGACATTCTAATTCTTTACTGGAGATGAATAGACTTCAATGGCATGTTCAGAATCATATTCAAACTTTTCTTCTCAAGTATGCTTTTCCTCTGTTCTCATTATTGGTACTGCAGTTTAGTCACACATGTCAAGAATCTGGGAGTCATTCTTGACTTCTGTAGTTGTAATTTTTTACATTCCAGACAACAAACACATACTGTGGTATCTGCCAGGCCCACTGAACGTGCCGTCAAGGATTTGGTGTTGCTGTAGTCTCTACACTTTATCCTAATAAGTTCTTTAATCCACATTTATTTTCCCTCAGTTCGTGCCTGCCATCCTCTCGATTCTCATTGCCACTGTTAGGGCAGGCTTAGATCACTGAACTCTTACAGTAGTACAGTAGCTTCTGTTATCCCTGCCTCCAGTCTGTCCCCAGTCATTTTCTAGGTGGCTGATAATATTTTTAAAATGTAATGTAATCATATATCTCCTCTGATTAAAGTATTTCCGTGAATCTACAGCTTTTACAGGGATTTGAATTTTTCGGCATAGCATGTAAAACTTGTTAGCATTTAGCTCCTTTATTACCTCTTCAGCCTCACCTTCCACTGTGTTTTCTCAAGGCATATTTCCTTGTTAGTTTTATACTACTACTTTCTTAGGTGTGGATCTTCTTGACATAGCCTTCTCTTCTTTAGTCTTGATTAGGGTTGCTTTAAGGATATGATGCATATATAGCACTTAACACACTAGCTTCTTTTATAGTAAAGTTAGATTATAGCTGTGGAGCCTCTAAAGGTTGCTCAGATGCTAAGGGGTGCAATCAGTTACTGTGAAAACATGCTCAGGGGATAAATGTGAAAATTTTAGAATATAGGTCTGTTAAAAGTCTGATAACCATTGGGTTAAGAACTTGTACTCGTTGTTTCTTCTATTTTGATTTTCCTTCTTATGTATGGTATTACTTGTATATAACTTTTTAGGTTTTCATTTCTATTTTGTGCTTTTCTCTGAGATGATTCCATGTTGTTTCTTCAACGCCTGCTTCCTTTCTGGTTAGTAGAATTTCATACTGCTTTTTTTTGTAAACAATTTCTGGTGGTCAGGAGGGGTAGGAACATCAGATGACACATTTTGGAAAAATTGATAACCATAATCTCAAAAAGACAATGATTTCTTTAAGACTTGCTTTCTCCATTAGCCATTTTTGGTGAACTATTACATCTCTAAGCTTATTGACCTTTTTTCCCCCCTACAGCCAGAACATGATGGGCAGTCAGCCTGTCACCATTTCTCACCTCTCCAAATCTTTGAGAGTTATAAATTCTAAGAAAATCAAAAGTAGCTGATTATCAGAAAAAGTTCCTCATTGAGAAGACTATTGACATTCAAATGAGGCTCTGCATATGTTTTTCTAGGTATTGCTAGGCAGATTTCTCAATCTCCTCTTTTTGAGTATAGGCATACCTGGGAGATCTTGCTGGTTTTGTTTCAGATACTGCAATAAAGCAAATACTGCAGTAAAGAGAGTCAAATGAATTTTGTTTCCCAGGGTTTATAAAAGTTATGTTTATATTATACAGTAGTTTATTAAGTATGCAATAGCATTAAGTCTAAAAAAGTATATACCTTAGTTAAAAAATACTTTATTGCTAAAAAAATGCTAACCATCAAAAAATGCTGAGCTTTCATTAAGTGATAATCTTTTTGCTGATCGAGGGTCTTACCTTGGTGTTGATGGCTACTACCTTTAGGGTGGTAGTTGCTGAAGGTTGGGGTGGCAGTGGCAATTTCTTAAAAGAAGACAGCAGTGAGTTTGCCACATTGATTGGCTCTTCCTTTCATCGAACTATTTGTTTGTAGCATGCAGTGCTGTTTGAGAGCATTTTACCCATAGTAGAGCTTATTTCAGAATTGTAATCTATCCTCTCAAACCCTGCTGTTGCTTTATCAACTAAGTTCATATAGTAGTCTAAACCCTTTGTCACATTTCAGCAGTTTCACAGTATCTTCTAGTAGATTCCACCTCAAGAAACAGCTTTTTTTGCTTATCTGTAAGAAGCAACTCCTCATCTGTTCATATTTTTTAATATGAGATTGCAATAGTTCAGTCACATCTTCAGGCTTCACTTCCAATTCTAGTTCTCTTGCTATTTCTATCTCATCTGTAGTTACTTCCTCCACTGAAGTCTTAATCCCCTTAAAGTCATTCCAGATGGCTGGAATTACTTTTTTCCAAACCATTATTAATGTTGATCTTTTGACCTTCCCATGAATTGTGAATGTTCTTATTGGCATCTAGAATGATGAATCCTTTGCAGGTTTTCAGTTTACTTTGCCCAGATCTATCAGAGGAATTCCTATCTATGGCAGCTATAGTGTGTATATATATGTATGTGTGTGCGTTTCTAAGATTTTATTTAATATATATATATATTTCTGAGATTTTATGTATTTGAGAGAGACAAAGAGAAAGCATGAGAATGGGAGGGGCAAAGGGAGAGGGACAAGTAGATTCCCTGCTGAGCATGGAGCCTGATTCAGGGCTCAGTCACAGGATCCTGAAATCATGACTTGAGCGGAAATCAGGCACTCAACCGACTGAGCCACCCAATGCCCCAGGGAATGTATTTCTTAAACAGTAAGATTTGAAAGTCAAAATGACTCCTTGATCCACATGCTGCAGAATGGATGTGGTGTTAACAGACATGAAAACATTAATCTCTTTGTACATATCTGTCAGAGGTTTGGGGTGGTCAGGTGCATTGTCAATGAGCAGTCATATTTTGAAAGGAGTATCTTTTTTCCTGAGCCTTAGATCTCAACAGTAGGCTAAATTATTCAGTAAAGCATGTTGTAAACAGATGTATTGTCTTCTAGGCTTTATTCCATATATAGAGAACACAGGCAGAGTAGATTTAGCATCATTCTTAAGGGTCCTAGGATTTTCCTAATTGTAAATGAGGCTTGGCTTCAATTTAAAGTTACCAGCTGCATTAGCCCCTAACAAAAGGGTCATCCCTAGCTTTCAAAGTTTTGAAGTCCAGCATTGACTTCTCTCTAGCTATGAAAGTCCTAGTCGGCCTCTTTAGCCACTATAAGGCTGTTTTATCTACATTGAAAATCTGTTGTTTAGGGTAGCCACCTGAATAATGATGTTAGCTAGATCTTCTGGAGAATTTGCTGCCACTTCTCCATCAGCACTTGCTGTTTTACCTTGTGCTTTTGTCTTACGGACATGGCTTCTTTTCTTAAACCTCATCAGTCAACCCCTGCTAGCTTCAGACTTCTCTTCTGTAGCTTCCTTACCTTTTTCAGCCTTCAATGAATTGAAGAGAATTAGGACCTTGCTCTGGATGAGGTTTTGTTTTAAGGGAATGTTGTAGCTAAATCTTCTCTCTAGACCCCTCAGACTTTTCTCCATATTACTGATAAAGCTGCTTCATTTTCTTATCATTTGTATGTTCACTGGAGTATCGCTTTTAATTTACTTCAAAAACTTTTTCTTTGCATTCACAACTTGGTTAACTCTGGTTCAACAGACCTAACTTTTGGCCTTTCTCAGCTTTTGACGTGCCTTACTAAGCATCATTTCTAGATTTTTTTTTTTTTAAAGATTTTATTTATTTATTTGACAGAGAAACACAGTGAGAGAGGGAACACAAGCAGGGAGAGTGAGAGAGGGAGAAGCAGCCTTCCACCAAGCGGGCAGCCCAATGCGGGACTCAATCCCGGGTTTCCAGGATTATGACCTGAGCCGAAGGCAGTCGCTTAACCAACTGAGCCACCCAGGCGCCCCTAGCTTTTGATACAAAGACACATGTGGCTCTTCTTTTCACTTGAACATTTAGAGGACATTGTAGAGTTACTTGTGGGCCTAATTTCAATATTGTTGTATTCCAGACAATATAGGGAGGCCCAAGGAGAGGGAGAGAGATGGGCCAGTGGACAGTCAGAACACACACACTTTATCTATTAAGTTTGTTGTTTTAATACGGGTGCAATTTGTGATGCTCCAAAGCAGTTACAATTACAACATCAAAGATCACTCATCTTTGTATACAAGCATACCTTGAAGATACTCTGGGCTGGGTTACAGACCACAATAAAGTGAACATCTCAATAAAGTGGGTCAAATGAGTTTTGTTGTTTCTTGATGTTTATAAAAGATATGTTTATATCATACTGTAGTCTATTAAGTGTGTAATAGCATCCATCCTAACAATACACACACCTTAATTAAAAAATACTTCATTACTAAAAAAATGCTCACCATCTCTGAGCTTTTAGCAAATTATAGTCACTGATCACAGACCACCATAGCAAATGTAATAGTAATGAAAAAGTTTGAAATATTGCAAGAATTATCAAAATAGGACACATGGAAAATGGGTTCGAAGCAAGGTTACCACAAACCTTCAATTTGTAAAAAACGCAGTATCTCTGAAATGCAGTAAAATGAAGCGCAATAAAATGGACTTTGTGGGGATAATCTGAGGATAAAATGAGATCATTATAAAGCTTTGAATTCTTTAGAAGCAAGTCTCTTTTCTTGCTTCACTTTTACCTTCCCTACAACTCGGTTTTGTCTTAGAAAATTTAGTTTTGGGGCGCCTGGGTGGCTCAGTTGGTTAAGCGACTGACTTCAGCTCAGGTCATGATCCTGGAGACCTGGGATTGAGCCCCACATCGGGCTCCCTGCTCGGCGGGGAGCCTGCTTCTCCCTCTCTCACTCTCCCTGCTTGTGTTCTCTCTCTCACTGTGTTTCTCTCTGTCAAATAAATAAATAAAATCCTTAAAAAAAAAGAAAAGAAAATTTAGTTTTAACTTTGCTACTCATAAAACCATGTTGAATTATTACTAGTTTTTATTCTTCCAATATAAAAAAAATGCTTGTTTTGTAACTGAGAAGAACTGTGCTACTGCTCTTATTTGGAGACAGCGTCAATAAATAATCTGAGTAGTTTTAGAGTTTGGAAATGGGTTGCATTTCAGATCTGTATAAGTTTGAGTCAGGTACTGATCCCATTTAGTATCAGAGAGAAAGAGAGTAGTTCATGAGTGTTCAGCTTACTTGCTGATGACTATACCATACACTCCTGGGTACACCCTTAATTCAGGAACTGTATGATCAGACTTAGCTACCATATAGGCAGTTTATATTTGATCAGACGTAAGCGTATCTTTTCTAGTAAACTGTTAAGCTTAGCTATTTTTAAGGTGATAGATTTCAAGATTTAAGTGTTTTCTTCTACAAAAATGCGATACTTTTTTAAAGATTTTATTTATTTATTTGACAGTGAGAGAGATCACAAATAGGCAGAGAGGCAGGCAGAGAAAGAGGGGGAAGCAGGCTCCCTGCTGTGCAGAGAGTCCAATATGGGATTCGATCCAGGACCCATCCAAGGCCTCTGAGATCATGACCTGAGCCGAAGGCAGAGGCTTAACCCTCTGAGCCACCCAGGCGCCCCAGCACTATGTTTTATTTAAAAGGCCTGTGTGGCTGCCAGTCAGTAAGGATGATGAATTAATTATTTAAATACACTATCAGATCAAAGTAATGACTTGCTTTCCTTTTCTAAGATGAAATAATGTTAGGCCAGAAGATATTTGATCAGGATGACTCATTCAATTTTCTTTGGCTTCATAAGGGTTAGGGGTCTTAGAGGTAGAGCTTTGAGACTCCTCAATTACAGTGGTCCACTTGGATTTGGTTTACATACTGTGTTTCTTTGAAGGTAAAATTTTCTTATAAAAGAGAGTATTGAACTATAAAGTGTGTACCTGGTCTTTGTCCCTATTTCCTGAGAGGGAACCTCTAAATCTTTGGAATTTCTTGAGTGATAGGAGTATCTTATTTAAGAAGGGCTCCTTGGATAATATTTTCACTTATGCTAATGAGATGACTCAGCGTGGAAGCTGGTCACTGCAGAAAGACTTAGCCTTGTGATTAGACAGTTGGGACTTTGAGTCATATGATATTAGCCAGACCTCCAGGGAGGGGTAGGAGGCATGGAGATTGAGTACCAAGAGGCAGCCGATCATACCTTCATAATAAAATGCCAATAAAAACTCTAGACACCAAACCTTGCCTGAGCCTCTGGGTTGGTGATACACATTCATGTGCCAGGAGGATGATGTGTCCTGAGGGCCTATCCATCTCTTCATTGGCTGGTTCATATTTGTATCTTTTGTGATAAAATTATAATCAAAATGCTTTCCTGAGTTCTGTGAATTGATATAGTGAGTTAATAAACTTGAGGGGATAATGGAAACCCCTCTTTTTATAGCCAGTTCATCAAAAGTGCATCTGACCTAGGAACCCCAGAGCTTGTTGCTTGTGTCTGAAGTGGGGAAACTTGTGGAGTGCTGTGCCCTCAACCTGTGAACAGCACCAACTCCAGATAGGACCATCACAGTTGGCGTTTTAGACGGTTTTCCACACTGAAGAGTAAAATTTGAAAATCATTGAAGTGCTATTAAGGGTGTATGTGTTTCTGTGAGTTTTATGGATTCATACTGTAATTACATGAGTCAGTTTAGTATTTATTGAGTCTTTAGGCTGAGCACATGAATATTGAAAGATTTGCCCAAAGTAGAAATTGTTACTATTTTCAAGGGATTTCTAGTTTATTTGGGGGGCT
>PITA01002218.1:127868-168459 GCA_004023965.1 Spilogale gracilis
TTTTTTTTTTTTTTTTTTTTAAAGATTTTATTTATTTGACAGAGAGAAACATAGCCAGAGAGGGATCACAAGCAGGGGGGGTGAGAGAGGGAGAAGCAGGCTTCCCGCCGAGCAGGGAGCCCAATGTGGGACTCCATCCCGGGTCCCAAGCCAAAGGCAGTTGCTTAACCAACTGAGCCACCCAGGTGCCCCTCTTTCTTGATTTAATACAAACGTCTCTTCTTGTATTTTAGGTTTTTGAGTGGTTCCAACCTTTCACAACATAGTCTATTGTAGCTAGCCTAGATTCTTTGTTATACTTGTTTTCATAACTTTATTCCTTATTAAATTCTGTATATTTACTACTTAAATAGAAGCAAATGAGTTTATGATTAATCCTGTTTCTCTTCCTAGTTTCTAAATATACCAAGAAACCTTTCCTGATTCTCCTTTTCTCTCCCCTCCTAGGTCTTTACCTTTTTTTTTCACCTTGGTTCAGGCTTTCCATTTTTTTTCTGTAATACTTTTTGTTTCATCTATTTAGGTCTCTATCTGCTGGTTTCATTTCTTTTTTTAGAGTCTAAGCTATTTCAGATGGGGCCTAGCATAGATTAGAAATTTATTCCATTATCTTCAAATTTTATTATTTCCTGCAAATAAGTCACTTTTCCAGTATCTCAGATGTCTTGGATATTTGTATTCTTATGCAAGGAATTTGTGTGAATAACATGCTGTTATTATCTCCCCTATTAGAAGATGGTAGGATGACTAGGCATAGGGACCCACTACTCATTGGTTATTACCCACTGTCACCTTATTAGATACTAAATCTAATCTCTAGTGGTAATGACTAATTGGTAGGTGTTGCTCTATCCCTTGGGTCTATGCTATAGATCAGGAATTATTAGCCTTTGTAGAGTTTGGGCGGAATTGGCTGCTTGCTGTTTTCTGCTTTAAATCTCCAGCTCTCAGTAGTAGTTCAAAATGGGGAAATGAGTATGACTGTCTGTTGAACCAGGCAACAGGGCTTTGGAGGGAAGTAGGGAGCAGGAATTTCATTGTCTTCACCAAGACCAATCCTTACAGGTAAGAATCTTGGTATGGGTCAGGCCTTCTACCCCCAACCCACCTCAGGCTAAAAAAATGAAAATGTTAGTAGGGATCTTGGTGATGCTGTCTTTCAACCTATCCTTTGAGTTATAGTGTTCCAGTCAAGACAGATTACCTTCTACTTCTGTATAGCTTTTGTTTCAGAAGGTAATAATTTCTTTTGAAGTTTTCCCCTGCTACATAGGTTCTTGTTTTTTCTAACTTACCTTATTCTGTTTTCTTTTTTGCTGTAATTTGTTTTGTTTGTCTTTTCCTTTATCTTTTGTGTAAGATTTTCTCAGGTGGCTGATGATCCTTGGTTTTCTGCCGATGGTTAACACTAGAGAAGTAAAAAGCACTTTGGAAGCTGTGATCATGTGGTTAGGCCTTGTTGACTGAACTTCCTAAGTTGATGTGGTATGCCATTTACTGTGGAACTTCTCTCTGTCCCTCCATCTTATCTTTAGGTGTTTCCTCTTGGGCTGACCTGGAATCCCCAGAGAAGAGTCCTGTAATCTCTCTGAGGGTGAAGGTATGAATGAAAGGGAGGGGAGGAATAGAATAATTTCTGAGAGGGCAGGTATTTGGTGGGGGTGAGTGGTACCTCAAGATCACCCTCCCACTTTCCCAGTTCTAGGATTTCCCAGGACTCATTTATAGTTACAGATATGATTTATTACAGTGAAAGGACCCAAAGTGCAGTCAGCAAGGTGAAAGGGCACATCGGTGAAGTTTGGGAATACCAGCCATAAGCTTCCTTGGCTCCTTTTCCAATGAAGACATGCTTACTGTCTTCCACATAAGGCATAGTTAATGCCCCCAGCCAGTGACATGTGGCAACGTGTGGAATGTTGCATCTAGGGACATTCATTAGTCTCCATGCTTGGGGTTTTTCTTGGGAGCTGATCTTGTAGGTGTACTCTGCTTGGCACATACCTGAACACCAGACTCCCAGAAAGAAAGCAGGTATTCAGTATAAACCATATTGTCTGTACAACCAGTTTAGACATACAGAACCAGTCTTCCTAAGTTCTGAGAATGGTGAGAACTCTCCCTAAATCCACGTTCCTTTAAACCAGGTAATGCGTAAACAAGCATTTTAAAGGATACCAGTCAGCCCTCTATGTTAACTCGTTTCTTTTTTTAAAAATAATTAATTAATTAATTAATTAATTAATTTTTATTTTGTTATTTTTTTTAAAGGTTTTATTTATTTGATAGAGAGAAACACAACGAGAGAGTAAACACAAGCAAGGGGAGTGAGAGAGGGAGAAGCAGGCTTCCTGCCGAGCAGGCAGCCCGATGCGGGGCTCGATCCCAGGTCTCCGGGATCATGACCTGAGCCGAAGGCAGTCGCTCAACCAACTGAGCCACCCAGGCGCCCCTATTTTGTTATTTTTTATTAACATAATGTATTATTTGTTTCTTTTCTGCATAGCAGTTATCAGCATTCACACAGTTGTTTAATTCCTTTATTAATTTTTTAAAAATGGACTTTATTTTTTAGAGTAGTTTTAGATTCACAGAAAAATTAAGCAGAAGGTACAGAGATTTCCTATATCCCTCCTGTCCCCACATATGCAGAGCTTCCCCAGTATCAGCATCCTGCACCAGAGTGGTGTATTTGTTATAATCTATTAACCCTATATTTATTTTTACTGTTGCCATAATTTTGCCTTTTCTGGAATGTTATATGGTTAGAAACATGCATTACCTAGCTTTTCAGATTGGCTCCTTTTGCCTAGTGTGACTCTAAAGTTTCTGTGTCTTGTTAGTTCATTATTTTTTTTTAGCAATGAATAATATTTTATTATTCTCACTTTATCCGATCACCTACCAAAGAACATCATGTTTGCTTCCAAGTTTTGGTGATTATGAGTAGAGCTGTGGTAGACATCCATGAACATGGAATTTCTTTCCATTTATTTCATTATTTGATTTCTTGTATCAGAGTTTTATAGTTTTCCTCATATAGATTTCATATGTATTTTGTAGATTTAAACCTAAAGTATTTTGAGTGCTAATATAAATGGTACTGTGTTAATTTAAAATTACGGTTGTTTGTTGCTAATATATAGGAAAGTTGCTGATTTTTGTACAGTCAACCTTATATTGTACAATTTTGCCAAAATTGTTTTTTTTTAAAGATTTATTTATTTACTTAAGAGTGCAAGAGTGGAGGGGAAGAAACAGGGAGAGAGAGAAGGGAAGCAGACTCTCTGCTGAGCAGGGAGCCTGGCAGGGTGGGGGCTAGGGGCGACTGATGTCTAGCCCCTGAGATCATGACCTGAGGTGAAATCAAGAGTCGAAGGCTTAACCAACTGGCCACCCAGGTGCCCTTCATTTTTAGGTTCCAGTTTTTTGTTGTTGATATTTTTGAATTTTCTACATAGGTGACATGCTCTGAGGAAAAACGAGTTTATTATATATATCTTCCTTCCTAATCTTTGTACCTTTTATTTCTTTATCTTGGCCTTTTGCATTAGTTAGGACTTATAGTATGCTGGTGGAAAGGTATGGTGAGAGAAGACATCCTTGCCTTGTTTCTTTTTCTTTTTTTTTTTTTTTAAGATTTTAGTTATTTATTTGACAGAAACACAGCGAGAGAGGGAACACAAGCAGGGGGAGTGAGAGAGGGAAAAGACAGGGCTTCCTGCCAGGCAGGGAGCCCGATGCGGGGCTCGATCCCGGAATTCGATTCCGGCACTCAATCCCGGGACTCCAGGATCATTATCTGAGCCGAAGGCAGACGCTTAACGACTGAGCCACCCAGGTGCCCCCCTTGCCTTGTTTCTGATCTTAGTGGTAAACTGCTGCTAGTTTCTCACCATTAAATATAATTAGCTGTAGATATTTTGTAGATGTTCTTTGTCAAGTTGAGAAAGTTCCTTGTTATCCCTAGTTTGCTGAGAATTTTTATCATGAGTTGTTGGAATTTGTCAGATGCTTTTTCTGAGTTTATTGATAAGACTATGTGATTTTTCTTCTTTTTTAGCTGTTGATGAGATGGATTACATATGTTGATATTTTGAATACCGAGCCAGCATTGTTTAACTGGGATAAATCCCATTTCGTTGTGATGTAGAGTTCTTTTTTATCTTGTTGGATTTGATTTGCCTAGTATTCTGTTAAGGATTTTTGCATCTATGTTCGTCTGTAGTTTTCTTTCTTAATAATGCCTGGTTTTGGTACTAAAAACAAACTAGGGTAATACTGCTGTCATAGAATGAAGTATTTTCTGCTTCTGTCTTCTAGATGAGATTGGAGATAATTGGTATAGTTTCCTCCTTAAATGTTTGGTAGAAATTACCATTAAATTCTCTGCCTGATACTGTCTGTTTTGGAAGGTTATTAATTACTGGTTCAATTTCTTTAATAGATATAGGCCTCTTCAGATTGTCCATCTTTGTTTTTTGACAGATGTCTTTCAAGGAATTGATCCATTTTATCTAGGTTATCAAATTTTTGGGCATAGAGTTCATAATTGTAATGTGTATTTTTCCAATACCATTGAGCAGTTCTCTAATTCTCCGTGGATGCTGACCAGTGTCCCACAGATTTAACTCAGTTCTGATACTATCTGTCTAAGTAGAAATACTGTCAGATCCCACAGGTTTAGGGCTCAGTCTCACAAGACTGGCCTCATTCTCCACTTTGGGTGCTAGTCAAAGTACAGGATATGTCCTATGCTTTGTGCTGATTGGCTGTAAATGGGATGTTTTCATGATCCCATCAATATTACTGACCATTGTAATGTTCATATAGTATCCTTTTATTTTAATTTATTTTTTAAAGATTTTGTTTATTTATTTGACAGAGAGAGACACAGTGAGAGAGGGAACAGGAGCAAAGGGAATGGGAGAGGGAGAAGCAGGCTCTCCACTGAGCAGGGAGCCTGATGCGGGGCTCTATCCTAGGACCCTGGGATCATGACCTATGCCGAGGGCAGCCGCTTAACGATTGAGCCACCCAGATGCCCTTATAATATCCTTTTAATGTCCATGAGATCTGTAGTGATACCCCTTTTCACATCTGGTACTAGTATTTTGTATCTTCTTTCTTTTTTCCTTTTCAACCATCTGTCTTTTTTTACTTTTTTATTTTTTTACTTTATTTTATTTTTTCTGTGTCCATCTGTCCATTTTATTGATATTTTCAAGAAACCAACTTTTGGTTGTATCGATTTTTCTCAGTTTTCTGTTTTCAATTTCTCTGATTTCTGCTGTAAGTCTTTTCATCTGCTTACTTTGGATTTAATTCACTGTCTTGGTTTCCTTAAAGTGGAAGTTTATGTTAGTGATTTTATTTTTATTTTATTTTTTAAAAATTTTGGGGAGCATCAGGTAGAGGGAGAGGGAGAAGCAGGCTCTCCATGGAACAGGGAGTTTGATGCGTGGCTTTATCCCAGGACCCCGGCATCATGACCTAAGCCAAAGGCAGATGCCCAGCCAAGCCACCCAGCTGCTCCTATGTTAGTGATTTAGATTTTCTTTTCTAATGTATGCATTCAAAGCTATAAATTCCCACTAAGCACTGATTTCAACTATATCCTACAGGGTTTTTTTTGGTTTTTTTGTTTTTTGTTTTTGTTTTTAATTAAGTAGGCTCCATACCCAATATGGAGCCCAACATGGCTTGAACTCACAACCCTGAGATTGAGCTCTGAGCTGAAATCAATAGTCAGACACTTAACCAAGTGAGCCATCCAGGGGCCCCTGTCCTACAAATTTTTATATGTTGTACTTCCATTTTTGTTTAGTTCAGAATATTTAAAAATTTATCCTGAGTTTTTTTCCTTGATCCATGTATTATTTAGAAATATGTTTTTTAACCTCCACATATTTTGTGATTTTCCAACTATTTTTTTTGTTAATGATTTTTTAATTCCATCATGGTCTATGAACAAACATTGTAAGATTTCTAGTCTTTTGCATTTGCTGTGGTGTGTTTTATGGCCATGTGATGTATTTTGGTATTTTTTTTTTAAAGATTTTATTTATTTATTTGACAGAAAGAAACACAGTGAGAGAGGGAACACAAGCAGGAGGAGTGAGAGAAGGAGAAACAGGCTTCCCGCCAAGCAGGGAGCCCAATGTGGGGCTCAATCCTGGGTCCTTGGGATCATGACCTGAGCCGAAGGCAGTCACTTAACCAACTAAGCCACCCAGGCACCCCGCATTTTGGTATTTCATATAAGGTTGAGAAGAATGTGTCTTCTGCTGTTGTTGGGTAAAATAGTCTGTAGATGCCACTTATATACAGTTGACTGATGGTGTTGAGTTGAATTACGTCCTTAATGATTTTCTGCCTTCCGGATTTGTCCTTCCCTCCTTCCCTCCTCTCCTTCCTTCCTCTTTCCCTCTTTCTTTCAAAGATTTTATCTATCTATCTATCTATGTATCTATCTATCTATCTATCTATCATCTACCTATCATCTATCTGACACAGAGAGGGAGTGTGCTTGCACACATGTGTACAGAACTCAATCCCAGGACCCCAGGATCATGACCTGAACCACCCAGGTGCCCTTATCTTTGAAGTTATGTTACTTTTTGACACTGTTATTTTGACATTCTTTAGTTAGGTGTGTATGTGTACATAGTAAGGATCGTTACATGTTTTTGTAGAATTAACCCCTTTACTTTATGTAATGCCTCTTATGTAATGTCTCTATTGCTGAAAACTTTCCGTGGTCTAAAATCTGCTCTGTCTGAAATTAATATAGCTACTCCCACTTTCTTTTAATTGGTGTTGGCATGGTTATTTTCTCCATCTCCTTACTCTTAATGTATATATGTCTTTATATTTAAAGTGGGCTTCCTGCAGACAACATAGAATTGCATTTTGTGTTTTGATTACTCTGGCAATATTTGTCTTTAGACCACTAACACTTAAAGTGATTATTGATATTGTTGGATTAATATCTACCATATCTGTTGCAGTCTTCTAGTTGTAGCACTTGTTCTTCGTTTCTATTTTTCCTTCCACTCTTTTTTTTTTCTTCTCGTGATTTTAATGGAGCATTTCAGATGATTTAGTCCTTTTTCTTTTGTGTAGCATATCAGTCATACTTTTGTTTTTGTTATTTTTAGTGGTTGTCCTAGAATTTGCAATGTACATTTAAAAGTAGTCCAAATCCATTTTCAAATAACATTATACCACTTCATTGGTAGTGCAGGCAAATAAAATGAATAACAGAATATTTGCAGTTCCTCTCCTGTTCCTGATATCTTTGCTGTCATTTATTTCACTTACATGGAAACACCTCCTATATAATTTTTTTTTCTCTCTGAAGGACTTTTTTTTTTAACATTTTTTTGCAAGGTCTGTTTATTGCAATAATGGTTTTTTGTTTGGGACAGTCTTTATTTCTCCTTTCCTTTTGAAGAATAATTTCACAGGGTACCTAATAGATTGGTGGTTATTTTCTCTTAACACTGTTTCACTCCATTTCCTCCTTCGTTGCATGTTTTCTGAGATGTCAGAGGCAATTCTTATGTTTATTTCGGTATAGGTAAGGCGTTTTTCTTTTGCTGGCTTTTTCCCCCCATTTTTTTCTTTATTATTTATTTTTTGCAGTTTGAAAATGGTATGCCTAGGTGTAGTTTTTTTTTTTTTGATTCTTATTCTTGGAGCTTACGGGACCTGTGGTTTGAAGTCTCTCATCAATTTGAGGAAGTGTTGAGTTGTTTTTGCTTCAAGTATTCCGTTTCTTCAGTGCTATTTCCATTATGTCTATGTTTTACTTTTTGTAATTTTCCACAGTTCTTGGATAATTTGTTCCTTTTTTTTGTTTTGTTTTGTTTTATTCTGTTTTCTGGTAATTTTTTTCCTTTGCTTTTCAGTTTTGGAAGTTCCTATTGTATGTGCAAGTCCAGAGTCTTGAGCCGTCTTCTGTCTGCTGCTGAGTGCATCATAGGCATTCATTTTCGATCTCCAGTATTTCTTTATTATTCTGTTTTACAATTTCCATTGCTGTGCTTACTTTCTTTATCTGTTCTTGCATGTTGTCTCCTATTTCCATTAGAGCTCTTAGCATTATTAATCATAGCTTTTAAAATTCCTGTCTGATAACTCCAGCAATTCTGTCATGTGTGAATCTGGTTGTAATGCTTACTCTTCAAACTGTTTTTTTGCCTTGTAGTGTGGCTTGCTGAAAGCTACGTATGATGTACTAGATAAAAGAAACACCATCTTAAAAAACAACAACAACACTGTTCTTTAATGGCATAATAATAATGTGTTAGATAGGAAGTATTATATAGTCTGGTGATTAGATCTCCATCTTTTAAAGTGAGCTTCTGCCCCTGGGGTGTCAAGTTCTTACATGGTTTTCAGTTTTTTCCCCCTCTTAGGTGGGAAAAGATGGCCAGATGGGCTGAAGTTGGGTATTCCCCTTCTACATGGCAGACTGGAGTAGGCTGGAATTGGGAATTTCCCTTACCTCAAGTGGACTCATCTCTGGTAAAACCCTAGTTGGTTAGGTGCTGGTTAAAAAAAAAACAAGTGGCCTTGTAAAAAGAGAATGGTCTGGTGTATGTCATAATAGTTATTGTCCTCTTCCCCTTGCTGAAAAATAGAAAGTTTTCTCTGATATTACCTTCAGATCCTGGGGGAGCTTATGAAAATAAGTACAAAAATGTAGGAAATCCCCTATGTCTGGGCACTTTTGGATTTTAGCTTTCAGAATTGTACACACTTAGCCCCAGCATTTTGTCTGTTACAGCTTAGATCTGTGGTACTGGTTCTTGGTGATATTTCTGCTTATGGATTTCTGCTCTGTTAAATTGATATTCCATCTGTCTGTGTCTCTAATTTTGGGGACAGCATTTGACCTGGGACCTCACTTCTGAGGGATCTCAGAAGAGTTGTTTGTTTCTCACTTTATTCATCTTTTTCCTTGTTATATGGAGTGGTAACTTCCAAGTTCCTTAAATGCTGTATTGGAAACTGGAGGTAATTCCTTGTTTTTGCTGCTTATGTCTCAAGTATGCTCTGTGTCTCCTTATCTAGAAAAACTTTGCTTTTTCTCCAGAAGGCAAATCTTCATTTATTTGTTCAGGTGGATTGGGGAGAGGTGGTTGCCAGAGCTCTTGAGTAAAGAAGGCAAAGTAGGTACTTAGCTACACACTTCCAACAGCGTTAATCCATTCTAAGTCCTCTTTCTTCTCTGCTGTCAACTGCAGGCATTTCCTTCTGCTACCAGTACTTGATTTTTCTCAGAATTCAGTGGTGTAAAACAGGCTCGTTATTAAGCTTTTTTTTTTGTTACTACCAGTATATGATGCATCTTTTATGGGTCTCCTAAGTGGGTACTGTCTGTCTATTATTGTTACATAGTTTTTAAGATACTGTTGCTATTACTGCTTCTCCTGTTTCCTTTATCCTTGTGTGTTTGCCTTAAAAAAATCTTATTTTAATTAAGGGAAGGAGCTTAATGAGATGATTGGGCTCCATCTGTGATACCTCTATTGATGTTTTTAATTTGCTAAGTTTTTATTTAATGGAAAATACTCAGTTAAAGCTTGGTTTCTTTTCATTTTCCTCCTTCCCCATGTCAGGCATGAAAATCAGCAAAATCATAGAATTAATTAATTACCTGAAACATTTTGGTAGAGATTTGTGCCATGTCATTTTTCTTCAATGGCAAGTAAAGTTAAGAATTACTTGATAATGGAAGTATTTCTTATTTTAGTCTTTCTTTGTGGGGAAGGGAATAGACCTGTATGTAGTTTTTTTTTTTTTTCTTTTTTAATAAATAAGTATCAATGGCCTATTTCTCTTTCTTATTTATTTATTTATTTATTTATTTATTTATTTATTTATTTGAGAGGGGTGGGGGAGGAGCAGAGGGAGAGGGACAAGCAGATTTCATATTGAGCATATAGACATGGGGCTCAATCTCAGGGCCCTGAATCAAGACATAAGCCGAAATCAAGAGTCAGATGCTTAACCAACTGAGCCACCCAGGCGTCCCATCAGTGGTATTTTTTTTTCCCCTCTTTTTAAGAGATTTTTTTTTAAATTTTTAAAATTTATTTATATTTTATTATTTTCTTAAAGATTTTATTTATTTATTTGACGGAGAGAAACATAGCTAGAGAGGGAACACGGCAACCCTCAGTTTCTTTCCTGTAGTTAAGAGTGAGTCTCTTATAGTTTGCCTCTGTCCCTGTTTTCATCTTTTTTTTTTTTTACTTTTCCTTCCCTTCTTTGTTCATCTCTTTTGTTTCTTAAATTCCAGGGCTATTTCTAATATTAAGTAACAAGCAACTGAAGTATGAATGGGGAAAATTATTGCAATGGATGGTAAACGTGCTCCTACCCCCTTTTGAAGGTGTACTTGAACAGGCTTCTGGCAGATATTCTGATTTCTTTTCACAGTTTGATCATTTGAATGTGATCATTTACCTCTTAAAGATTTTTAAAAATACTGTTTCTGCAATTTCTTTTCATATTACAGAGAAAGCAACCAGTGAGATGAATACTGCTGAGGATTGGGGCCTCATTTTGGATATTTGTGATAAAGTTGGTCAGTCTCGAACTGGGTAAGTATTGCAAGGTTTCAGAGGACTTTATTGATTCTCTTTATTAACATGAATAAAATGAGAGTTAGAAGGTAAAATATACTACAATTACAGTTTAAAAAGGGACTTTTTTGCTAGCAAGGTTTGAGAAATCATCCCATTTAAGTTACTCTCTAACCAGTTAGGGTAACAGGGCTGGTAACAATGTTGCTATTTTAATTAAGCCCTTGTTCATAGTTGCTTCCCAAAGTCTAGCTTTTTCCACTGACTTTTAAAACCATTAGTGATTTCTCAGTTAAGTTATTTCTCAAGTTTCATGGATATTTTTGAGTTCTTTTCTTCATTGTCATATCTGAAGTATTCTACCTAACTAATCAGTGACTGTAGGAAGAGAGACAGTTTAGGACAATATAATCTTAAACTTTTTGGTATAAAGCTTTTTGTTAATACAGAGCTATCAGTACAGCAAATGGATTAACTGGTATACAGATTAATAATTTCCTTAATTCCTGGGCTAATAATAACATCTGGTTATTAGCAACCTCATTTACCTCTTTGTGCCACAAAAATAGTATCTAATTTATGTACTTAGCTGTGAAAAATGTTACGGAACACTGCTGTTACACTTGATTCCTTTTTTTTTTTTTTTTTTTTTTAAGATTTTGTTTTTAAGTAACTTGGGCCTCAAACATGAGGCTTGAACTCATAACCCTGAGATCAAGTGTTAACATGCTGCACCAACTGAGTCAGCCAGGCACCCCTGTGCTTGATTCTTGTGGTGCTAATCTTAATTCTCTGATGAAGCTCTCTTTGGTTCTCCTTCCTTCCCTCCTAAATATAGAAAGTTCCTTAAACTTTCTTTGAACTGTTTTTTTTCCCTAATACTTTTTTTCTTTTCTAGTACATTCTTTAAAAAAAAAAATCTTTAAATGTATGCATATCTTTATATGGGTAACATCTGTATTTTCAGCTCTTATTATTTTCACTGCAGCACTGGTCTTGGGGACACATCATTATTTCTGGATATCATACTATATAACCTTTTATCTTGCCATGTAGAAACCTGAAGTCATGTCTCTTTTTGCTTTAAACCTGCTTTCCCTCTTTTGTTCCTTATCGCTGTTAATGACAAGATGATTTCATTTGCACTTAAAACCTCAGAGTCCCCTCCACATTAATACTGTTGCTAAACTCTGTCAACCTGCCTCCAAAATATCTCAGAGTGTTGATATTATAAAGTCTTCTCAGTTGACTTCTTGAACCTAGCCAAACCAGGCAAGGGTCGTGTGTGTTTTTCTACCCTCTTCATTCAGGCCCTTTTTGGCCTGTAACATGCAGCCCTTGTTAGGTTCCCCAAAATGTGGCCTCCAAATGTCGCCTCATCCATCCCCTTTGTTGTCTTTACATTTTAGTGTACTGAGTCTTTTTCTTTCTGACCTTGTTAGTTCCTTAATTTAATTGGAGTTTGAGTAGCTACTGTGTGCTGCTATAGATATGTAGCAGCATTTCTGTTCTATTTCTGTTGGTCCTACTTTACCTGAGACATTCCTTACCATGTCTAGATTAGTGAATTAACCTTCTGACGTTTCTTTCCATTTCTTTCCTGTTCACTTCTTATATCTAGTTGTCCTATAACAACTCTGACCATGTTACTCCCCTACCTTCTGCAGTGAGTTGTCTGTCCTCCCTCTAGGCATCTGACTCATTTATTGTTTTCTTTAAGTACCATTTTTTTTTTTCTGACTCAAGCTTTTCAGTTGCCAGTGCTTTTCTACCTTAGTTTAATGCTTTTGGTCATTGTATTCCTTTAGTGTGAAATACTTTAATACTTTATTCTTCCATTTTCTGTTTCTCTTTCTCATATCTTTCCAGGCCCAATATACATATCATTTCTTCCACAAGGTTTTCTTTATCCCCTTTATAATAAATCGTATTATGGTCCTGTGAATCCTTAAAGCACTCTATCAAAATCATGCTTATTTGTGTTTTGTTGTGTGTTATAGTAGTTTATGTCTTTCTGATAGACTTAGATTTGTAGAATGAAAAGGTCCATGAATTTTTGTTGTGCAGAGGAAGGAAACAGGTAGCTTAGTGGTTAAGAGCATGGGATTTTGGAGTGATACTGCCTGGGTTCACATCTTAGCTCTGACCACTTTGCTGTGTCACACTGGGTCTCTTATTTTCCTCATTTGCTATGTAGGAGTAAAAATAGTGTCTTCCTCACAGCGGGCTTATTGTCAGTGTGAGATTAGTTAACCTATATAAAATGTTTACAGTAGTATCTGGCATATGGTTAAATGGGTACAACTGAATCTCTTTTTTAAGGTTTTATTTATTTATTTGATAGAGAAACAGAGAGAAGGAACACAAATAGGAACAGGAGGAGTGAGAAGAGGCAGAGGCAGGCTTCTTGCCTAGCAGGGAGCCTGATTCAGGGCTCAATCCCAGGACCCTGGGATCATGACCTGAGCCGAAGGCAGATGCTTAACAACTGAGCTACCCAGGCGCCCCACTTAACCTCTTTTTGATTGAAATTCAGTTTTGTGACAGTTTGGCTATTAAGGATTAGGTATCAATCCAATTCCATCCTAGTATATTTTGGAAATAAAATTTTCATTCCAGTTATAGCATTCCAGTTATAAAGTCCCTCCTCTCTTCACTCTGTCTGTTTTCTTTTCATCTTTACATTGGTAAAGATAAATTTGGTATTCATTTTGTGGATACTTTTTATAATAATTTGGTTTGTTGCTTGAAATGCAAAGATAAACTCTTCCTTTGCTAGAAATATTCCATATTTTCCACTTAAAAAATTTATAATCCATCTGAAATTCTACCTAATGTACAGGGAAGATGAAGTGATCAGTTTGTTTTCTTCATGTTAACAGTTATTTTACTAGCAACATTTGTTATTCTTTTCCGTATGTTATCTTATGATGAAAACTTTTAAAATCTACTCTCTTAGCAACTTTAAAGTTATAATAAAGTATTGTAAGTATACTCTCCACGCTATACATTTCATTCCCGAACTTACTTAAAACTGGAAGTTTTACTTTTGACCCCCTTCACCCACTTCACCTCACCCCACCCCCCACCTCTGGCAATAATCAATCCACTTTCTATTCTGTAAGTTCAGTTTTATTAGATGCCACATGTCCATGAAATCATACAGTCTTCGTCTTTATCTGTTTGACTTATTTCACTTAGCATAATGTCCTCAATTTCCATCCAGTATTGGCCTCATGTATTTAAAATGTCCTAATTTGTAGCTTTAAAAAACTGTTTCCCATTTTTTTTAAAGATTTATTTATTTATTTGAGAGAGAAGGAGATAGAGGGAGTAGGGCAGGGCAAAGGAAGAGGGAGAGAGAAAACCAAGCCAACTCTCTACTGAGCGTGGACCCTGATCAGACCTGAGCTGAAACCACAAGTCACTTAACTGACTTTGCTGCACAGCAGCGCCACCCCCCCATTTCTGTTTTTTATCTAGAATCAATAGGTTGTATTGATAGTATCTATTTATCTAGATCAATACGTGATCATTTTTTTTTTCAAATTTATTTTAGAAAGTATACTTCTTATCATGTTCCTTAACATTTCAGTTTTCTTTTCGGAGTTTTAATTGACATTATGCTAAGTTTATGAATTAGGAATTATTTTCAACATTGATGATTTAAGTAATAAGGTGTAGTTCTTTTTGTCCTTTTAAATGTTTTTTCCTTTCCTCTTTTCCTTTTTTCCTTCCACTTATTTTTTTCCTCCCTTAACATTAATTGTTCTGTAGTTCCTTTAAATCATTAATTTCCAAGCATTTATTTGTTTGTTTATATAAATGCAGTCTCTTGCCATAGCTTTTGTTAATAAAGAATTGTTTGAAAAGGATTAAATAATAATTGAGACACTATTCTAATATTACTGAGCTTTTAAAAAATAATAGTTAATGTGAGACATTTTCAGATCAACTTAGTAGTAGAAAATTATGAAGGTGCTTTTCAGGTGAGCAGTAAACTATGGGATACTTATGGTTGTGTTCATAATATTTCTTTTGTTTATTTTTATTATGGTAAAATATATATGACATAAAATTTATGACTTTAAACATTTTGTGGCATGTTTGTGACATTAAGTACATTCATATTATTGTGGAATTGTCACCACTACCCATTTCTAGTACTTTTCATCATCCCCAACTAAAACTGCTTTACTAGGCAACTCCTCACCTGCACCCCTCCCCCTCCAGCACTTGGTAACCACTTATAGTTTGTTTTTAATCTTTGAAATCATTTTGTAATCAGTGTATAGAAAACTTGTAGAGATTTGGTTTATGTTATCTAGGAACCTACATAATATGTTTAGTTATGAGTTGCTGATGGCAGCATAAGAATATTGAACATTACTTTAGGTTGTCGGTGAGGTATTCTAGCTACCTGGTATGCTTTAGAGAAGACTGAGAAATGTCATTGCTGTGACAGGGTGTTCCTGAAACCGCACCCATGTGATGTGTATTTTCCTGAAAAAGATTTATGTAGGGTAGGCTGAAGTAGAGGGAAGTTACGGATTGGAATGAATTTCATAAAGTTATTTGTGTACTAGGCAACAGTTTAGATTTTAAAAAAGCATTGCCATTTGGTTTAAATCAAATTTTATAAAATGTACAACTCCACTTAAGTAGGTGGATTTGAGGATTGTGAAGGCAACTTCAGGAAAAGCTTTTCTTTTTCTATAAGCTTTGGTATTTTTATCAGAATGATTTGTAACCATCAATATATTGTGGAATTATTTAATGCATAAATAACTTATATCAAGTCTTTCTCCCCCTGACCCTTGGCCTTTTTCTTCTTCTTTTTTTTTGTAAGCATCATCTATTTTAGAGTTGTAGTTTGGAAAATATTCTTGAGTTTTAAAGGGAAGAAAAAGAGCCATTACTGTGAAATTTTAATTTAGTCAGAACTGTGACCCAGAAACATGGCTTCCAGTGTTTTGAAATATGTTCCTTTAATTGTTTTGTTCTTTAAACCATATGTACATATGTGTGACTGTATTTACATTTGTTGATTTCAAGAAATATTTATGCTTATATAAAATATGTACTTTTTGGATTTATAAATAGATTTGTATTTACATGACTCAAAAATTAAAACAGCTTGAAAAGATGAACCTGGGCAAGTCTAACTCCTATCCCTGTTTTTCTCATCGTCTATAGATAACTGCTTTTGTTCCTTTTGTATCTTTCCTTTGTTTCTTGACAGATATATGAATTTATTTTTCACTCATATATAATAAACATATGCATGATTCCACATTTGTAATTAGTTAATTCATTAATATATCCTGGTAGCCTTAGAAATAAATTTTTTTAATGCCTGTTAGCAATGCATTGGTTGTTAAATTGACAGATTTAGAAATCATTTTCTAGCTTAGCATGAGTTTTTGATTAGTGGCATGTAGAATATTACCATACTTAAATAATAATTATTAACTGAAATAATTTAGTTAATAATTACAAATAATTTTATCAGTCTCAGGAAACCTACTAGATGTGGTTATTGTTTGCTTCATGTAGGTTAGAGGGCTTTTTGAGCCTGAAATGTTTGAATATGCTGGACTTGAAATTTAAAGAACATTCTGAAAATTTTTTTTGACTTCCTTTTTTCACGTGACTTTTAGTGTGCAATTCCAGTGTATGAGTAAGTACTTAAAAATGCCTAGCTAATGAGGTCATATGATGGACTGAAAAGTCTGTTTGTTCAGAATCAAGAGAACTTTGAGAATGATGGTAGCAGTTTTTTTTAACACGTCTTCACATAATGAATAGCTTTTGTTTGTTAGTTTTAATTGATTTGTTTACATTCTTATGTGAAAAATAAAGGTGGGGTAGGTGTTGATTATCTACAATAATTTAAATTGACATCTAGGTTAATTTGTGCTATTATTTTATACCTGACCTGTCTTTTAGCTTTTGGGAGAGATACAGTTCACTGAATGTGGAAAACATGATATAACTTTTTTCTTTTCTTGGTTAAGGGATCTATTTAGGCGGTAAGTCTTTTGATTTATTCCTATAGACCTAGAAGGATAATAGTAGTCATTACTGACATTTTGTGAAAAATACAAATATAAAGCTTTGGAAAAGAGTTTGCTAAAAATGCTTTTCATTTTATCTATCTTGTCTTGAACCTGGGCTTTGACTATTTCTGTTTTTCAGCTGGAGTTTAAAGGAATATTTCCAGATTTTTTTAAAGGGAAAAGTAGTCTTTGACCCAGCCATCTTCAGTCAGGTAGAGAAACACATCTCTTCCAATATATATGTATTTTATTATAAATGTATCTTCAACTTATAGGCCTTAATTTTCAAAGTCTTTCAAGTGCTCTTTTAAAAACAATAGCCAACATTTATATGGCTTATTATCTGCCAGGTCTTAAGTTCCTTAGAAACATTATATAAATATAATTATCACAGCAGCTCTAGGTACAGTAGGTTTTTCCAGTTTACAAATGAAATCTAATTCATAGTTAGGATTAAATATAATTTAAATTAGGGAAAATCCTAACAGGAGTAAAATTAAAGGATTTTTTGTAAAGTGTGATCTTGATTTACATGTCTTTTACTTTATATTATGGACTTATTTTTAGTTTCATTCTCTCTGCATCAGTCATTTTTTGTTTTATTTGACAAAATAGTACTGGCTGGGTATGGTGTTTTGTGTGTGCAGTGGTAAATAAAATAACAAAGCCTTTGACATCAGCTGTGGTGATAGTCTACCAGAAGAAAGTAGAAATAAATAGGTAGACAGATAGCAAGCTAATAAGATAGTGATCAGAGTGCGTTAGTGGGGACTAAAATACTTAGATTTTTTTCCAACTTTTAAGAATTTATTTTATTTTTTTAGTGTTCTAAGATTCATTGCTTATGCCCCACACCCAGTGCTCCATGCAATTTGTGCCCTCAATACCCACCACCAAGGTCCCCCATCCCCCCACCCTTGCTCCCTTCCAAAACCCTGTTTGTTTCTCAGAGTCCAAAGTCTCTCATGCTTCATCTTTCTCTCTAATTTACCCCAGTTCACATTGCCTTTCCTTCTCCCACTGCCCTCCATGTTACTCATGCTCCAGAAGTAAATGAAACCATATGATACTTGACTTTCTCTACTTGGCTTATTTTGCTTAGCAATATCTCCTCCAATCCCGTACATGTTGCTACAAAAGTTGGGTATTTATCCTTTCTGATGGAGCCATAATATTCCATTGTATATATGGACCATATCTTTATCCATTTGTCTGTTGAAGGGCACCTTGGCTCTTTCCACAGTTTGGTGATTGTGGCCCTTGCCGCAGTGGACATTGCGGTACATATGGCCCTTCTTTTCACTATATCTCTATTTTTGGGATAAATACCCAGTAGCGCAATTGCAGGGTCCTAGGGTAGCTCTATTTTTAATTTTTATGGAATCTCCACACTGTTTTCCAAAGCAGCTGCACCAACTTGCATTCCCACCAACAGTGTAAGAGGGTTCCCCTTCCTCCACACCCTCTCCAACACTTGTTATTGCCTGTCCTGTTAATTTTGGCCATTCTTACTGGTATAAGGTGGTATCTTAATGTTGTGGTTTTAATTTAAATTTCCCTGATAGCTAATGATGACGAATATTTTTCATATGTCTGTTAGCCATTTGTATGTTTCCATGAAGTGTCTGTTCATGTCTCCTGCCCATTTTTTGATGTGATCATCTCTTTTTTGGTTGTTGAGTTTGAGGAGTTCTTTATAGATCTTGGATATCAGCCCTTTGTCTGTGGTGTCATTTGCGAATATCTTCTACCATTCCATGGGGCGCCTCTTTGTTTTCTTGACTGTTTCCTTTGCTGTGCAGAAGCTTTTTATTTTGATGAAGTCCCAGAAGTTCATTTTCGCTATTGTTTCCTTTGCCTTTGGAGACGTGTCTTGAAAGAAGTTGCTGTGGCTGATGTCAAAGAGGTTACTGCCTATGTTCTCCTCTAGGATTTTGATAGATTCCTGCCTCAGTTGAAACCTACTTATATTTTTGGGGGAAATAATAGTTTGAAGGGATAACATTTATGATTTTAAAGTTGAGAAGAATCTAAGAGATGAAAGCAGGTCCCGGGCAGAGGAAGTAACATCTACACGAATCCTGCAAGAGAGAAAATGCTTGGTGCTAGGAACTTCAGAGATACAGAGTAGCTGGAATAGAAGTGAGTTGCCCTAAGTGAGTATAGAGTTGGATATAAGAGAGTGAATGAGTTAAAAAAAAATAGAAGTGATAGTTGGAGTGCTTGAAATTGAGATTATAGAGGGTTTTCACTTACTGGTAAAGGCATGGTCTGGAATATGGCCATGGCAGTTAATAAAGTGGGATAGCATTTGAAAAGCCAAGATGTTGGGAACATCGCTTATGTAGTAGTTAGTTAACATCTCTGAGAATTAAGACAGGAGTAATGTTAAGGTGGCAGTGAGCCAGGAATTAAAATCATGGAGGGATAAAGGAGTAATTGAGGCGTTTCTTGGTTTTTTTTGTTTTTGTTTTTTAGAGAGAGAAAAGGAGGAAAGGGGAGAAGGAGAGAGATAATCTAAATCTGTGCCTAGCATAGAGCCCAACATGGTGCTTGATTCCACAACCTGGGGACTATGACTGAGCCAAAGTCAAGAGTCAGACACTTAACTGACTGAGCTACCCACTTGAGGTTTTTAAAATCAATGTAGTGCGAAGATAGTCTGGCCTGATGAGAATTGGACTGTTTTAGGAAAGAGGGAGGGAGAATGATCTGGAAGTAGTAAAGGAGGCAAAGAAGACCCATATCTTTTATCTACCTATATAGTGCAAGTAGTATCCTCCCTGGAGGGTAGTGGAGAGCCAGATTTCTCTAGAGCCAAAGGACTGAGAATCGGGGCTTTTGTTGACAGTGGCCTGTGAATTGTAGAGGACACAGTGGAGAAGTTTTAGAAGGTGGAAAGTAATGCATATGTAGAGCTATTTAATGATGGATAGTCTGGAGCTTCTCATAGGGACCGGTATAAACAGGAATAAAGGCATGTATTCTCAAATTCTCAATTATTGGATAGTAGAGAAAGCCGGGTACCCAAGGCATCCGCCTGACTTTTGCAGATGGAACCTTGGAAACCTAGGCTCTCTTTGACCTCTTTCCATACAGGTGAAGGACTAGTCTTTGTTTTTGTTTTTGGTTGGTTTGTTTTCTAAAGATTTGTTTGAGAGAGAGGGAAAGAGCACATGTGGGGTGGGGGTGGGGCAGCGGGGAAAGGCAGAGAAAGAGAGAATCTTAAGCAGATTATATGCTTAGCACAGAGCTGGACTCAGGGCTTTACCCTACAGTGCTGAGATCGAAACTTGAGCCAAAACCGAGTCGGTGGCTTAACTCACTGCACCATCCAGGTGCCCCTGTCATATTTTTTTTTAATTTTTATTTTAATTCCATTTAGTTAAAATACAAATTCTGATTCGAAATACTGCCTTTATATATTACACTCCCGTATATATTACCCTATGTTTTTTCTGAACTTTATCTTTTTTTTTTTTTAAAGATTTTATTTTTTTGACAGAGAGAAACACAGCCAGAGGGGGAACTCAAGCAGGGGGAGTGAGAGAAGGAGAAGCAGGCTTCCCGCAGAGCAGGGAGCCTGATGTGGGACTTGATCCTCTGGGATCATGACCTGAGCCGAAGGCAGTCGCTTAACCAACTGAGCCACCCAGGCGCCCCTGAACTTTATCTTTTGTCCTATTTGTTCATGTGTTTACATGCGCTGCTTTCCACATGGTTTCAGCTTTCCTAAATACTCCTCCCCCTTCCTACTATCCCCAGATAAACTTTGGGATTGGCTCAACTAGTCTAAAAACAAAACTTTCTTTTTAAATTGGTTTAGATTTAAATGAATAAATTGTTTTAATGATATTAAATCTTCTTATCCAAGGTTAATGAGGGGGATAGTGAAGAAGGTGATATCCTCATTTTGAAAAGTTAATTGATCTAAAATCATTGATTGATTTAGTAGTAGATGTAGTTAGAATTCAAGTTTACTGTCTTTTTAGTGGTAATACTTTCCTTAAGTATATGAAACTGTATCATAGTTTAAGTTAACATTTTTATTTTACAAAAATACTTTTTCAAATGAGAAGTAGAGGACATAATTGAAATGAGGGTTTTTAACAAAATTTTCTAAAACACAAGATGTCGTAATTCTTGACTCCTTTATCCAGCAGAACCATTACATGTTTTTGGCTTTTTCCTTATATGTTAATGTAAGGAACTTTTCAGGGACTCCCACTAGCTGGGAGATTAATGTTGAGCTATTTATCTGTCATAACTGTGCAGCAACATAGTTGAAAGTAGGTAAACATTTATGAATAATGTAATAATTTTGGATATTTGAGGCTATTTTAAGAGATTTGAAATTTCATTATTTTTTGAAAAGGTTGTAGGAATGCAAAATTAGCTTTACTTTTCCATGATCCTTCTGACTGTAGTTTTGATTGAGCTACATCATAGGCATGTTTATCTTCCTGAATTGAACAGTATTCTTTGTAGCCCCCCAAATTGTATTTTTCCTAAAGTCTTATCCTTGTTATCCATTTAGTGAGGTTTTATGTGCTATCTCACCATTACAGTTTGCATTTCTCTTAGAGTACGAATATCTCACTGCACTAAGTATGATTCTTACTCAATGTATGCATTTTTATTTTTAAACAACATGACCCTGTATATGAAAGCCACTTTCTTCAATGGGTGCTCAAAGTAACATTTTTGGTTTAGTAAATGAGGAAAAGTTGCCTATATTGAGCTTATTTGAGAGATGGCACAGTATGTTTTGCAATAGGTAACTCCCTAACCAAGAGAAATTGATTAACTACAATCTTTGACTATGCCCTGCTTTGGAAACAGCCCCAGGAAATGTTACTATTCCCTTACATTTTACAGTGGTGAGATTTGTACTATGCTCATTTCTCACCTGGTAAGTTGAGAACAACAAAGTTATTTTGTGGTTGGAAAACTGTGAAAGATGAAAAATAATTTCCTTTTCCCTGTTCTTGTCCCTTTCCCTGACTCCAGTCTTTTTTTTCGTATCTCAAGATAAAAAAAAGAGAGGAATATAACTTACAAAAAGTTTTAAAATACAAAAATGGAATTTTGAGAAGGTTTTTAGAGAGACTACCCTTTACAGAGCTGGGTGATGGGAATCATTGGCAGATCTTTCCTAATGCACATGCAGATTTTATCTTTTTAGCATGTATTTTTATATTTATTACCAGCCATCTCTTACCAAGCACATCCTGTGCTTCTCCCAGCATTACTTAATCTGAACTTTTCCCTTATTGTGATCTTGCTAATGGATGCATAACGTCAGTCAAGATAAAGCAGATGCCCACAGACAGGTTCAAAGCTGTGGTGGCTTGATGCTGAAATATTGAGTTTAGTTCCCTAGGGTGAGTTGTGTGGCGCTACTCTTGCTGCTCCAAGCTTATGCTACCTCTAACATAACTCAAAGAAAAACTGAATGCCATTTTATCTTCTGGTCTTTTTTTGTACAAGTGAAGATCCCCTTCAAATTTATTTTAGTTAGGGTAAACAGGTACTAGTGGAGGTCCTTCAGTAAGAGCAAAGTGGCATAAGCAGAGGATACCTGTCTTTTCATGTGGCTGTGGCTTCTAATGACTTTTTTGCTCAAATCACAGACTGGCCAGGAAACAGACTTTTCAGGAATGTACACAGCTGCCTTGACATCTATCAGTTCTGATGAACCCAGGCGCCTCTGCCTTCGTTTTTAAAATTGGCTGTGGTGAAACATTTAAAACAATATAGAAATATATAAAATAAAAAGTGAAGGTTGCATTTCAAATCCCTTTCCTTACTTCCCTTTCCAAAAGTCATCAGTTTAGAGTTCTTTCTTTAAAAAAATGAAAGTGGTTTATACACAATGTATCAGAAATTTAGTTTAAGCAACTGTAGAGGATTATTTTCTAATAATTTCATTTACTGAATCATCTGTGGATCATTATTTTTTAATGGTTTCAATTTTAGCATTCAGATAATCCCTTTTGTATTTTGCCTTGACTGGTGCTTGAAATTATAATTTTGTTTTATATGTCAGCATGGTTTTCACAACTGCAAAAACTGCCATGGGGTCACAGATTCTGGCTCCTAAAATAAGTCCCACTATGAAAAAGGCAAAATTTAAATATGAGTGTTACAGTATATTAATTCATCAGTTTAATACTGTTGCTGTCGGACACTTTTTTTTTTTTTTTTTTTTTTGACGTAGGCATCATACCCAGTGTGGAGCCCAGTGTGGGGCTTGAGCTCATGACCTGGAGATCGAGACCTGAGCTGAGATCAAGAGTTGGATGCTTAACTGACTGAGCCAGCCAGGTGTCCCTCAGATTATTAAGATCATACAAAATCAATACAAAAAGAGCTTCAGAATAAGAGATGAATGCTTAGCATACAATAGGTAGTCAATAAATATAATTAAAATTTTTTTTCTCTTTTCTCCATGCTCTTTAGGAGGAAAGCTTCCAACAGTCATTGAAACATTCTTAGAAACAGAAATCCTTTTTTATTTTAATTTTTCCCTATTAAAAATGACTTTTTAAAATTTGTTACAGTGTTCAGTAGTTGCATTCCAGTTCTTAAGGACATTTTTTAGGATAATTATTCTACAGGCCAATTTCTTCAGGGCCCATTGTCGTTCAAATCTCTTGATAACAGTTTTTCTTTCGTGTATGTTTTCACTATCCATTTCCAAAACTCGTTCATCATCCCAAACAGAAATTGTGTGCATTAAATAGTAACTTTCCATTTCCCCTTCTTCCTTGCCACTGGTGACGTTTACTTGTCAAGGCCAAATTCCATGAATTTACCTGTTTTAGCGACCTCATGTAAATAGAATTATACAATATTTATCCTTTTGATAACATTTTATAATATTAAGTAAAACAAATGCCATTTCAATCTGATGAATTAATATTTTGAGGCTATCATCTTATGAATTCTATGACTAGCTCCCATCTGTCATCTTAGTTTTTTGTAAGACAGTTCTGTGGTCAGAATGTAGAGGATTTAGATTCATCCACACCTGGGTTTGAATCTGTTTTGTACCAGTTACTGTCTGCTTCGGTATCATGGGCAAGGAATTGAACAACTGTAAGACTCCAGTTTACTGTGTATGTTTTGAAAATTGGATGAGTTCCTTATGTAAAATTTTGAGAACCTAAACACATAGATTTACATAGGTTGTAGTGGCGATTACTATTACTGCTATTATATAGCAATGCCTATGAAATATGTTTACCATATGCGTGGCCTTGTATTAAAAAATAAGTCTGTTTTACTAAGAAGTGACTTTTTCACAATAAAATGCATTCCTTGTAAGTATAGTTTGATAATTTGATGAGATTGACAAATATATATGCTATATGGTAAGCATTACTTCAGTCACGATAGAGCATTTAGTCACTTCCAAAAGTTCTGCTGTCCTAAGCAACTACTGATCTGCTTTTTATCATTATAGATTAAATTTTCCTTTCCTAAAATTTCATGAAGTGAATTTATGTTGTATGTAATCTTGTATCTAGTGTAGAATATGTTTTGGAACTAAGTGCAAGTTTTTATGTAAATCACTACTTCTGTCTATTTCCCAGGGATATTCCACTGTATGAATGTATTATAATTTATCCATTTACCCGTTGAGGAGCATTTACATTATATTCAGGTTTTAGCGAGAGCCACTATGAACATTCTTACACAGAATACTGGATAGCGTGCTTTCATTTCCTTAAGTGAAATAATGTTTCTCTGATTTCATTTGGTGTAAGAGTTATTTAGATTTTGGATTTGTGATTAATTTCCAAACATTGGGGATAAGTTTGTCACCATTTGTTTTATAGTCTAGAATGTGATCTATCTTGGTGAATTTTCTATGCACTTGAATATTATGTTATCTGCCATGTTGTGTGAGTAGAATGTTCAGTAGGCCCAGATAGGTGGTGGTATTCAGTTATTCTATATCCATACTTTTTGTTTTACTTATGCAGTCAAATTACTGAGAGGAGAGTATGTTGAAGTTCTAGGAGACTTCTCAGGTTTTCCTTTCATTTCTATCCACGTTTCTTTTTATATTTTGAAGTTCTCTTATGCACTTAGAATTGTTAACGTTTCTTTAGAAGAGTAACCCTTTCATTATTATGAAATGTCCCTTTTTAATCTATTTGTATTTATTTATTTTTATATTTTTAGTTTTTTAAAGGCTTTATTTATTTGTCAGAGAGAGAGAAAGAGCACAATCAGGGGGAGCAGCAGGCAGAGGGAGAAGCAGGCTCCCTGCTTAGCTAGAAGCCCGATGTGGGACTTGATCCCAAACCCTGGGATCCTGACCTGAGCCGGAGGCAGGTGCTTAACCAACTGAGCCACCCAGGCGTCCCTAATCTGTTTGTATTTAAAGTAGATTTTTTTTTTTTTTTTAGATAGTTTGTGGCTGGCATATATGTGGTTGCTTTTTTATCCAATTTGACAGTCTCTGCCTAGTAATTGGAGTGTTTAGACTACATTTAATGTAATTATTGATATGGTTGGATTTAAAACTATCATTTTGCTAGGAAACATATTTTCAATATGTTTTATCTGTTCCCTTTTTTCCTCCATTTTTCTTTTTAATTACCTTTTTATGATTATATTTTATTTCCATTTTGGACTAATAACCTATGGGTCAAAGAGGAAATCACAACAGCAACTGGAAAGTATTTTCAGTGAAATGAAAGTGAAAATAAAATATATCAACACTTACAGGATATAGCTATAGCAATCCATAGAGGTAAATTTATATCATTAAATACTTATATTAGACGAAGAAATGTCTTAAGTCAGTCTAGGTTTTTATCTTAAGAAATAAGAACAAACTAATAAGAGCAGAGATTAATGAAATTGAAAAGAGAAAAACAAGAGAGAACATTTAGAAGTAAAGCTGGTTCTTTGAAAAAAAATCAAGTGGTATTTATTCCAGGCATGCAAGCCTGGTTCACCGTTTGATAATAAATTAGTGTTAATTCACTGTCTCATCACTAAAGAAAAAGACCTATATAATCATCTCAATAAATGTAAAAAGTTCCTTTGAAAAAATTCAGTACATTTGTAACAAAATCTTTCATTAATTTGAGAACCACAGGTAATTTCCTCAACCTATTAAAGGACATCTACGAAAAATTTTTGTATTTAGCATCATGGTACTTACTTGGTAGAATTCACTAGTGAAGCCATCTAGGCTTAGAACTTTCTTTATTGGAACTCATTTTATGAGGCCTGCAATAGGTCGATACCAAAAACAAAAAAGGAAAACCATAGACCCCTTATGTATAAAGGTGCAAAAAAGTCCTCAACAATACTGTAATCAAACCCAATAATGTATAAAAAGGATAATGTATTATGACCAACTGTGGTTATTTAGAACTTGGAGAATCTCCAGTTTTCTTCATATTACTCATTTATAGTATAATTTCTTCGTGGTCTAACAACATAGCATGTATCATTTCAATTTTTTTAAAAAATTAAGTTTTTCTGAGTGGTTCAAAGTATGGTGTGTCTTGTTAAATATTTTGTATGCAGTGGAGAGGATATATATTCTTTTTTTTTAAAGGTTTTATTTATTTATTTGACAGAGAGATCACAGGTAGACAGAGAGGCAAGCAGAGAGAGCGGGGGGAAGCAGGCTCCCTGCTGAGCAGAGAGTCCGAAGTGGGGCTCGATCCCAGGACCCTGAGATCATGACCTGAGCCGAAGGCAGAGGCTTTAACCCACTGAGCCACCCAGGCGTCCAACCCTCACTTTTAAAGATTTTATTTATTTATTTGACAGAAAGATAGATCACAGGTAGACAGACAGGCAGGCAGAGAGGGGAAGAGAGGATATATATTCTGCTACTGTAGTGTTCTCACACCCATTTTTCTATGCAATTGTTTTATCAGTTTCTGAGAAAGAAATGAAATCTCCAACCAAATTGTGGATTTGTCTCTCTTTTCAGTTTTATTAGTTTTGCTTCATATATTTCAAAGCTTTGTTTTTATTTTATTTTATTATTTTTTTTATTATTTTTTAAAGATTTTATTTATTTGACAGAGAGAAACTCAGCAAGAGAGGGAGCACAAGCAGGGGGAGTGAGAGAGGGAGAAGCAGGCTTCCCACGGGGCAAGGAGCCCGATGCCAGGCTTGATCCTGGGACTCTGGGATCATGATCTGAGCCAAAGGCAGGCACTTAACCACTGAGCCACCCAGGTGCCCCTGAAGCTTTGTTTTTAGACAAGACCATACATCTTAGTCTGTTATGTCTCCTTGGAGTATTGATCCCTTTATCATTTTTTAATTTTCCCCTGTATCCCTGTTAATGCTGCTTGTTTTCAATTGCAGTTTGCCGGATAGTAATGTAACTACCTAGGGTTTCTTGTGGTTTATGTTTGCTTGGTATATTTTTCTTTTCTCCATCGTTTCACTTTTTAAGTTACATAGGTCTTTATATTTAAGCATTCTTATAGAGAACATTTAGGTGGATTCTGCTTTTTTTTTTTTTTTAAATAAAGATTTAACTTATTTGAGAGAGAGTGAGAGCTAGAGAGAGAGAGAGAAAGCACATACACACACAGAGGGAGAGAGAGAGAAGCAGACTACCCGCTGAGCAGGGAGCTTGACACAGGGCTTGATCCCAGGACCCAGGATCTGTGACTTGAGCTGAAAGCAGGTGCTTAACTGACTGAGCCACCTAGGTGTCCTGGGTCCTGCTCTGTTAATCCAATCTGTCTTATTTGGTGTGTTGAGACCATATGCATTTAATATAACTGTTAATATGGTTGGATTAAAATGTTAAAATTTGCCATTTTTCTAGATGATATGTTTCTTCGGTTGAACTTTTATTTTTTTATATATCAATTGAATATTTTTTGTGGATTTTTAAAATTTCCACTTCTCTTTTAAAATTAAATGTATTTAGTGATGGTTCTGTATTAAATTTTTTAGTCTTTTTTACCTCTGTACTTAAATTTGTATACTTTAAGCATGTCTTCAAGTTTACTGATCTTTTATTCTTATCTGATTAATTCTATCCATTTTTTAAAAATATGTTTTTCTAGAAATACTATTCTTTTTTAGGCTTTATCCTTTTTACACCATTTTTCTCATTATGATGACTGAGTTTTCTTCTAGTTATTTGTTGTATTATATCTAGTAATTTTTGACTAAATGCTTAGTGGTACAAATTTTGTATTGAGTACCTCATATCTAATAATTGCATTGTGTCATCATATATAATAATTTTTGACTGAATGCTTATTGTTATGAATTTTATATTGAGTGCCAGGTTTTGTTGTTGTTAAAAGAGTATTGGACTTTATTCTCT
Organism: Spilogale gracilis; assembly: GCA_004023965.1. NCBI lineage: Eukaryota > Metazoa > Chordata > Mammalia > Carnivora > Mephitidae > Spilogale > Spilogale gracilis. The sequence goes on from PITA01002218.1 coordinate 155,861, forward strand.
CTGAATTTGTTACATTTGGCTCAATTTTATCTTTCTCTAGCTTGTTTTTAGGTAGCTATAGGATGGATTTAGAGTCCTCTTTTGGGATAGTTCAGTCGTGGTACCAAGACCTGAACTCTGGTGTATCCACTGAATGCTCTAGATATTTAACAAGGACTCTCCATTTTGATATGAACTCTGACAACTGTGTGAACCTTGGGAACTCTTCAGCACACAGCTTGTAGTCACTTTTTACCCAGCCTTATGGAGATTTTAATCTGCGCATGTGTGGCTTTTTCCTCAGTAGACCTAAGTGGACTCCTATGCAAGTATCCAGAACTATTTCTTCATATAGCTCCTCCTACTCTGTCTTGCAAATTCTAGCTCCCTTGGCCTCCCTGAGTTCTGATTTCTTATCTCTCAACTCATTGAGATCACCATTCTCTTCCTGGGATCACCTTCTCTGCACCAGGATCCAGAAACTGTCTTTAGAAGCAGATAGCCTGTACTGATATCTGGAAAGTGCCTCTGAATGGAAAGTCGTGGCAAATGTCTGGCTTACCTAATTATATTCCTTCTTAGAGGTCATTCAGCACTGCCTGTGGCCTAATGTCTAGTGACCTGAGTGTATATTTTAAATATATTTATCCAATTTTCTCATTGTTTTCAACAGGTGTATAAGTCTAGTTGCAGTTTCTCCATCATGACTGGAAGTGGAAGTTTTAGTCTATTATTTCATTTTCAGGACTTTTTTTTTCATCCAGGGTTAGTGCTAAATGCCTAATCTGTGTTTGCTAAGGAAGAAAACCTGTTAATTTTGTTTGAAAAATTTAAAGGAACTTGTTAATGTACACTTCAGTTGTGTCATTAATAAAAATTTAACTTCTCTACCATAGTCTACCTTAAAGTGTATAGTAGTCTATTGCTTATTAAGTTAAGGGGGGAAAAGCCTGTAATGTAATTGATTGTTACATTTCTCATTTTTTAGACCTAAAGATTGTCTTCGGTCTATTATGAGAAGGGTGAACCATAAAGATCCTCATGTTGCTATGCAAGCTCTGACTGTAAGTGATTTCTTTTTAAGTTTTACCACAGAACTCTCTGCTAAAATTGAGCCCTTTTAACTTGTGATTTTATACTTTTAGCTTCTAGGAGCATGCGTATCAAACTGTGGCAAAATTTTTCATTTAGAAGTATGTTCAAGAGATTTTGCTAGTGAAGTAAGCAACGTACTTAACAAGGTAAGGAACATTATTTCCAGAAATGAATTAACACTTTTTTTGTGTATTTTATTGTTCAGTTCTTCACATTTTTAATCACAAAGGACTGGTTTGTGCTTTCTATTTTTTTTTTTTAAATCCTTCCTAGGCTGTGTCTGTCCAATATGTAAGTAAAGTAGATGTTTTGCTGAAGAGACTGTAAGCTTGTATACTTCAAGAATTATTCTTTTTATGGGGCACCTGAGTGGCTCAGTTGTTAAGCATCTGCCTTCAGCTCAGGTCATGATCTCAGGGTCCTGGGATCAAGCCCCACATCAAGCTCCCTGCTCGGTGGGAAGCCTGCTTCTCCTTCTCCTACTCCCCCTGCTTGTGTTCCCTCTCTTGTTATGTCTCTGTCAAATACATAAAATCTTAAAAACAATAACAACAACAACAGCAACAACAACAGTTGTTGAAAGAAAGAATCGTTCTATTTATTCATTTATCTATCTATCTATCTATCTATCTATCTATTTATTTATTTTTAAAGATTTTATTTATTTGACAGAGAGAAACACAGCCAGAGAGGGAACACAAGCAGGGGGAGTGAGAGAGGGAGAAACAGGCTTCCTGCCGAGCAGGGAGCCCGATGTGGGACTCGATCCCGGGTCTCCGGGATCATGACCTGAGATGAAGGAAGTTGCCTAACCAACTGAGCCACGCAGGCGCCCCAGAATTGTTCTTTTTAAAAACAAACAAACACAGATTAGAGTCTCTTTAACCTGTTTTCATTATCATTCCTTTCATCTTGTAAGAAAATATATGTATTTCTCTTTCTGATTAAATAATACCAACCAATCTATTTTAAGCAGTTTTTGTAACCATTTGTGTACCATGGAGGGATTTTCCTTATGTAGAACTGTTCAGATAATGCCAAAATATGACCCTATTTTCATTGTGATATGAGGAAGGCCATTACCTGACCATGACAGTATTTTGATGCTATGCTTTTTATTTAACATGATGTAGAATAAAGAATACAATTTATGCAATTCAAGGAATTAAAAAAATTTAAGTTACTAAGTAACATGTGAGTTTTCCTAGTAAAAATTTGTGCATTCTAAAGGTAATTATTTCTGACTCTTGGGAGGAGGGAGGATGGGATATTATGTAATCCAGAAAAAATTTAAGTTGTCAAAAGGGAAAATGCCGCATATTTTGGGGAAAAGTGATTATTTCCAGATTTTAGTAGAAAATAGTACAGAAATGAGATAAAAATTTATTTACATAATTCTTTACAGAGTTTCTGTACTTTGTTGTCAAGCATCATTATGAGTTAATTCTTTTCCTGGCTTGCTTTATTCAGTTACATTTATGTATTTTCTACTAATTAATAACTAATTAATAACATTCTTTTAGTGTCCTGAATGTCCATCAAAATGTATGACTGTTTATGAAGAGATTTTAGTATAATGTTTTCTGTAATTTAATTGAAGATGAGATATTCAAACTTGTATTTAGTCGCATGTACAACTGTTTTGAAAAGCAAACAGGTATATATAAGAGGATTTGTTTAATGAATATAGTGATTTTATACTTGAACGGGAGATATTATTTTGAAGAAATGAAGTTTCTAGAAATATTTATATGCAGTGGACCTCAAACCAGGCCTCAGATAAATAAACAACTTGGAAAAAATACACAGTCAAGCATATTTTTAATAGTCAGGGATTAGGAATAAAGGAACTGTACAATTTATTTTCTCTCTCCAATTTACTTTTTACTGGTCTACAAAATAGCTGAAACAAAACAGGACTACTTCTCTATGTCTTCCTGATGTATGAAGCTCACTTAGTTACAAAATACTCTGAAAAGTTCCATCTCTCTGACCTCCAAAATAGGTTATTACATACTTAATCAGTTTTAATTTTTATATGAGATATGTATGTTGGTATCATTTAATATTTTTTCATGGTGTGAAAAAAATTTGATTATTTCTAGTAATTATTTTCTTAGGTATCATCTATAGCTAGGGGTAATATGTGATTCAAAAAAAATGTAACACTTCATAATTTTTATATTTAGTGTATCTGTGTTTTGCCATTAGCCAGGAAATTAGTACATTTTTTATTAATTTTTTTCTCTATTTTCAGGGTCATCCTAAAGTCTGTGAAAAGTTAAAGGCTCTTATGGTTGAATGGACAGATGAATTTAAGAATGATCCACAACTTAGCCTAATATCAGCAATGATTAAGAACCTTAAGGAACAAGGAGTTACGTTTCCAGCTATTGGCTCTCAGGTATTTTATAATGCCCTGTGCATTGTGTGCTACAGTTTGTTTCTCTAAAGTAGCAACATTTATATGAATTTTTCTTTTTCCCTCCAAACCCAGGTAGTATTTACTACTCCAAAGGAATTTTTGTTAAAAATCTTGACTTTGGTGGTGTCAGAAAATACAGGGGAATATTAATGTGTTCCAGCTTCCGCTTTCCTACTGTTTCTCCTTCCTTATAAATAAGTTAGATTAGCATTTTGCATTAAAAAATTTTTTTTAAAGATTTTATTTATTTGACAAAGAGAAACACAGCTAGAGAGGAAACACAAGCAGGGGGAGTGAGAGAGGGAGAAGCAGGCTTCCTGCCGAGCAGGGAGCCTGATGTGGGGCTTGATCCCGGGACTCCAGGGTCATGACCTAAGCTGAAGGCAGTCGCTTAACCAACTGAACTACCCAGGCGCCCCAACAATTTAAAAATTTTTTATGGAGTTTTTATTAACAGACAAAATTGCCTTATGATATCAGGTAGTACTGACAGTCATCTTAAATACTCTTAGTGTTTTAATTTGAGCTACAAAGAATGACAGCTTAAAAATCAGGACATCCTTAAAACTTAAGGATGAGTTTAGAGGTCCTTTTGATTATGAAATTTATGAATACTTGTTAAAAATGAGAAGGAGACAAGGGAGTCAGTGAGGAGAGAAGCACACAAAACATCTTTTCCCTTAATAAGAGCTGACATGAGAATACATAAATATAATTGAATGAAAGGCTTCAGTTGCCCTTCTGCCCCTCACTCCCCCAATTTATGTAATGGGATCAATCTCTAATTTATGGCATAAAGAAAAAATGGAAGGGTCTCTCTTTTATTTAGTTATTTATTTTCTATTCTGGTAACCATCCTTTGGGATCTCCAGCTAATCTAGGATGCTTAAAATGTGTGGTAATTTACTATACTGCCTTTCCCAACTGCGTGGATTAGGGTGGTAGAACATAACAAGTGGTGTGAAAGCATTCATAGAAAACTCTCAAGCTGTGGAGTGCTCAAGTTTGGAGTTTTGGCCACTTCAGAGAATTGTGAAGTGGTTCATCCAGACTTACCTAGATTTCTACCCAAAGCACTGTTTTAGTTTATCTGAATAGACTTGAGATGTGAAGATCCAGAAATATGTTTGGGAGATGAAGGAAAGAAAGGATATTTTTCTTCTTACTTGAAAAAAAATGGCTCATGAATATGGTTTTACAGTGATAAAGTATGTCTTTAAGAAATATTTATTCATAAGTCATAGCTGGCTTTTATTACTCAAAATATTTTCTAAAATCTGTATAATTAAGGGATGTTATGCAGAAAAATCCAAGATATCTATAATAAAATATCTTGTCCGTGACAAGAGGGGCAATGTTTACTTGTCAAAAGTAGACTCACTATAGAAAAACCAAAAGGTATAAATGATTAGTGAGATTGCAGTTTTTATGCCCTAAGAAGCTGTTCTAGAACTTGTTACTTAAAATGTATTTTGTTGCCCATCATCATCATCACATGGAAGCCTGTTAGAAATACAGCATCTCAGTGTCACTTCAGACCTATGGATTCATTTTCTCTATTTAAATAAGATCCCCAGGTGATTCCACGTGCATGTTAAACTTTGGGAAGCACTGCTCTTGAGTACAGCTTTCAGTTCAAGTGAAAACTGCTTTTCAGTCCACAGAGGGACTGGTTCCAATTAGAGAAGGCAGAAGAACTAATGATCTATGTGATATGAGAATTTGTTTGATTAACCTAGAATCTCAGATAGTTGTGTGAACAACTTTAGGGATTCTCTAATCTAATCCCCTCATTTTACAGATGAGGAAACTGAGACCCAGAATGGTTAAGTGACTTCCCCAGGGCCACAGCTCATAGTTGACAGAGTTGGAACTAGAACGCAGGCCTCCTGACTCAGTCCAGTGTTCTTTCCACTACACGATCCTGCCTTCCGTTTGATATAGAGGTTAGTGGATATGTGTCTGTTTGGACTAGGCTTCAGAGGACAAGAAGTGGAGTGAACACTGGCAAGAGCATTTATTTACTGACTGGTACAGAAGTTAGGTTACTCTCCTGTTCAAGAGGTTTAGGGCATATATCAGCAATAGTTAATAGTTACTTTTCTTTTTTTTTTTTTGGCTGGGTGTTATAAAATGTATGAAAGCTAATTTTGTTGTAGTTACTATCTTCAGCCACAAGAAATATACAAAGTGCATATAAAGTAAAATATGAGGTAGAATGGTGATTTTTTAAAAATAATCGTGTCTGATAGCTTATCATTGAAAGCCATGTTTATGAAGAACTTCATATTTAATGAAAAATAAATCATGTAGGATCATCTACACAAGTCCTTCTAGATTTTAAATGCTGTCACTTCATCATTATTATATTTTAATCAGACTAGATCTTTGTCAGCATACTTAAGAAAAGCCTCTGAAAATATTTTTAAAGTATATTTTTTCATTGCAAGTACAGAAGTAAATAAAGTCTTAAGAAAAGTCATACCTTTGGGCAGCTAACTCATTTTGCTACAGTTCTCTAGCACTAACTTCTGACATAGAGATCTAAAAGTAATGCTAGCACTCTGACTGTATTTGACTGATAACTAGCATAGGGATCATTGCTACACTTAAACCCAGTGTTAGGAAGGAATTTTGAAAAGAGTGCATTTCAGGTATAGAGGGCTTAAGATAGCTTTTTTTTAGCACTTCCTTCTCTTTCTATTGAAGAATATTTGACATAAAATATTTTATTAGCTTTAGGTGTACAACATAATGATTCAGTATTTATATACATAATGAAATGGTCACTCCAATAAGTCTAGCTACCATTTGCCACAATACAGAGTTGTTACAATATTGATTATGCTCTACATCATGTCCTCCTCCCCCATCTTACTTATTTTATAACTGGAAGTTTGTATCTCTTAATCCCCTTCACCTGTTTTGTCCATCGCCTTCACCAGCCTACTGTTTGGCAGTCATCAGTTTCTTTTCTGTATCTGAGTCTGTTTCTGTTTCTGTTTTTTAGATTCCACATAAAAGTGAAATCATACCATTTGCTTTCCTCTCTTTGACTTATTTCACTTAGCATTATACCCTTTAGGTCCATTCATGTTGTTGTAAATGCAAGATTTTATTCTTTTATTATGGCTAAGTAATTGTGTGTGTGTCTGTGTAGGTGCACGTATCCACATCTTTATCTTTCATCTGTTGATGGATATTAAGGTTGTGTCTCCTCTTGTCTCTTGTACTGTAGTGAACATAGGGGTGCATATGTCTTTTGGGGGATTAGTAGGGGTTTTTGTCTTTAGTTAAAAACCTAGAAGTTTTTCAGATAAAAACCAGAACTACTGAATTTTATGATAGTTCTATTTTTAATTTATTGAGGAGGAACCTACATAGTGTCGGTACCAGTTTACACTCCCACCAACAATGCAAGAGTTTCCTTTTCCTCCACATCCTTGCCAACACCTCTATTTCTTTTTTTTATTAGCCATTCTGTCAGATGTGAAGTAATTATCTTATTGTGGTCCTGATTTGCATTTCCCTGATTGTTAATGAATATCTTTTCATGTACCTGTTGATCATCTCAGTATTGTCTTTGAGGAAATGTTTTTTTTATGTCCACTTTCTATTTTTAGATTATATTACTTGTTTTTCTAATACTGAGTTACACGAGCTTTGTAATACATTTATATTATCTCCCATTCAATAGGTTGCCATTTTGTTTTGTTGATGTTTCCCTTTGCTATGCAAAAGCTTCTTAGTTTGGTGTAGTTCCATTTATTTATTTTTGCTTTTGTTGTCCTTGCCTTAGGAGATAGATCCAAAAAAATATTGGTAAGACCGACATTGGAGATTTACTGCCTATGTTGTCTTCTGGGAGTTGTATGGTTTCCATCTTACGTTTAAGTCTTTAATCCAATTTATTTTTGGTGTATGGTATAAGAAAGTGGTCCAGTTTCATTCTTTTGCATATAGCTCTTCAGTTTTCTCAACACTGTTTATTGAAGAAACTCATTTTCCTACTGTATATTCTTACCTTCTTTGTCATAGATTAATTGACCACATAAGTGTGATTTCTGGGTTTTTATGTTCCATTGATCTGTTTCTCTTTCTGTGCCATTGCCATACTGTTTTGATTATATTATAACTTTATAGTATATTTTAAAATCCAGGAGTGTAATGTTCCCAGGTTTGTTTATCTTATTCAAGACTGCTTTGACTTTTTGGCATCTTCTGTGGTTCCAGATAAATTTTATGACTGTTCTGGTTGGGTGAAAAATGTCATTATTATTTTGATATGGATTGTATTGCATCTGTAGATGCTTTGGGTAGCATGGACATCTTAGCAATATTAATTCTTTCAGTTCGTGAGGTTGGCATGTCTTTACATATATTTGTGTCATCATCAATCGTTTTCATCACTGTATTACCATTTTCAGGGTATAGGTCTTTGTTCACCTTCTTGGTAAAACTTATTCCTAGGCATTTTATGCATTTTGTTGAGATTGTAAATGAGATTGTGTTCTTAATTTATCTGATAGTTTGTCATTAGTATATAGAAGTGCACAGATTTCTATATATTGATTTTGTGTTCTGCAATTTTACTGGATTAATGTATTAGTTCTGATAGTTTCTCAGAGAGTCTTCAGGGTTTTCTCTATATATGTTACCATATCATCTGTGAATAATGACATTTTTACTTCCTTTACAATTTGGATGTCCTTTTCTTGTTTTTCTTTTTTGGCTTGCTACACTATACATTATTGATGGTATGTGACAAGGTAGGACTCCCTAAGCCCCTTCTCTTCTTCATAGTGTCTGGGTTGAAAACTTTGTTGAGGTTGGGAGATTCAGTGTGTTGGGGGATGAGCTGAGGCACAGATTCCATAGCAGCTGAGGGGTTCTCTCTTCCTCTTGTGCTCTAGCTGTGGACAACTCCTTGAAGGTCATGTGAACCAGAAGGTTGACCACCCAGTTGCTGTGGCTAAATTCATTGTCATAACAGGAAATAAGCTTGATAAAGTGGTCTTTGATGGCAGTGCCAGCCTCATCACTGAAGGTAGAAGAATCGATGTCTCTGTAAGGTAGCAGGAGACAGCCTGGTCCTCAGTGCAGCCCAGCATGCCATTGGTCGATTCTCTCTGATTCCTGCTTTACCACGATCTTGATCGTGTTTGGTAGCTTTCTTCAGGTGGCAGGTCTGATCCACGACCGATACACTGGGGTTGGGAACGTGGAAGGCCATGCCAGTGAGCTTCCCATTCAGTTCAGGGATGACCTTGCCCATAGCCTTGGCAACACCAGTAGAAGCAGGGATGGTCATCATGCCACAGCTTCCCAGAAGGGTCATCCATGGTCTTCTGGGTGGCACTGATGGCATGGAGTGTGATCATTGCCAGAGTTGTTATAGATGACATTGGCCAGAGGGGTCAGGGAATTGGTATGGTGTAGGAGGCATTATCAGCAGTCTTGAGGGAGTTGTCATCTTTCTCATTCTTTATGCCCATCACAGACACAGCATCAGCTGAAGGGGCAAAGATGATGACCCTCTTGGCTCCACCCTTCATTTGAGCCCTCAGCCTTCTCCATGGTAGCAAAGACCTCCCTGGATTCCACAACAAATTCAGCACCAGCATCACCCCATTTGATGTTGGTGGGATCTCATCTCCCTATTATAAGAGTGAGATCCCACCTGTTTTTCCAAAACAGACTTTCCTGTTTTCAGCCATGACTGTGCCATTGAATTTGCCATGTGTGGAATCATACTGGAACATGTATATACCATGTAGTTGATTTCACTGAAGGGGTCAGTGATGGTAACACTATCCACTTTGCCAGAGTTAAAAGCACCTCTGGTGATTAGATGCCTAACACAGCCAAATTTATTTACTCTGACCTTCATCGTTCCTGTCTAAGGGATGCAGTTGGCACTGCATAAGAAGATGCGACTGTTGGTCAAATGGGGAGGTGCAGAGAGCCACTTTTTTTTGTTTGTTTGTTTTTCTTGCCTAATTGCTGTGGCCAGGACTTTCAATAATATGTTGAACAATAAAGTCACAAGAGTGGGCATCCTTGTCTGGTTCTTGATCTTAGAGGAAAAGTTTTCAGCTTTTCACCACTGAGTATAATGTTAACTATGGGTTTATCATATATGACCTTTATTATGTTAAAGTATGTTCCCTTTGTGCTCACTTTGTTGAAAGTTTTTATCTTCAAAGAATGTTGAATTTTGTCAGATGCTTTTTCGGCTTCTACTGAGATGACCATATGATTATTCGTCTTCCTTGTGTTAATGTGGTGTATTATTTTGATTAATTTGCATTCTTGATGTATTATTTTGCTTATCTTGGTGTATTATTTTGCATATCCTGGTGTATTATTTTGATTATCCTTGCATTCCTGAAATAAATCCCACTTGGTCATGGTGTATACTTTTAATGTATTGTTGAATTTGGTTTGTTAATATTTTGTTGAGCTATTTTGCATGATCATAAGGAATATTGGTTTGTACATTCTTTTCTTATCTTTTTTTTTTGGTAGTGTCTTTGGTTTTAGTATCAGGATAATGCTGGTCTTGTAAAATGAGTTTGGAAACATTCTTTCCTCTTCAGTTTTTTTGGAATGGTTTCTGAGGGATGATGTTAATTCTTGAATTGTTTGATACACATTCACCTAGTCCTCTACTTTTATATATTGAGAGATTTTTGATTACTAGTTCAGTTTCATTACTAGTAATCATTTTTTTGAGATTTTCTGTTTTTTTCCTGATTTAGTTTTGGAAGAATGTAAGAATATAACCATTTCTTCTAGGTTGTCCAGTTTGTTGGCATATAATTATAGCTGTCCCTTACAGTATTTTGTCTTTCTCTGGTATGGGTTGAAGAAGTATCTTCTTTCATTTCTGATTTTATTTATTTGAGGCCTTTCTCTTTTTTCTTGATGAAACTGAGTAATAGTTTAACAATTTTTTTAAAAGATTTTTTAATTTATTTATTTGACAGAGAGAGAGAGAGATCACAAGTAGGCAGAGAGGCAGGCAGAGAGAGAGGAGGAAGCAGGCTCCCCGCTGCGCAGAGAGCCCAACAAGGGCCTTGATCCCAGGACCCTGAGATCATGACCTGAGCTGAAGGCAGAGGCTTTGACCCACTGAGCCACCCAGGCGCCCAAGAGTTGATCAATTTTGTTAATCTTTCCAAAGTACCAGCTCTTAGTTTCATTGATCATTTTTACTGTTGTTGTAGTGTCTACTTCATTGATTTCTGGTCTCCTCTTTATTATTTCTTTTCTTCTACTGACCTTGGGTTTTGTTCTTTTTCTAGTTCCTTTAGATATAAAGTTAAATTCCTTTAGGGGGGGTTTTTCTTGTTTCTTGAGGAAGGCCTGTGTTACTACAAACTTTCCTCTTGCTATTGCTGAGTCCCATAGATTTTGGAACATTTTATTTTCATTTGCATTTTTCTCAAGGATTTTAAAAAATTTTCCCTTTGCTCTCTTTGTTGACCTATTTGTTGTTCAGTAGCATGCAAGTCTTCATGTATTTGTTTCTTAGAGTTTTTTTCTAGTAACTGATTTCTAGTTTCAAACCATTATGGTTGGAAAAAATGTTTTATATATTTCATTCTTTTTAAATTTACTGAGTCTTATTTTGTGGCATAACATGTGATCTCTTCTGGAGAATGTTTCATGTGTACTTGAGAGATGTGTATTCTGCTCTTTTGGGATGGAATGTTCTGTGTATATCTGTTACACCTATCTGGTCTAATGTGTTATTTAAGACTGATGTTTCCTTATTTTCTACCTGGATGATCTGTCAATTAATGTAAGCCTGTATTTTAAAGCGCCCTACTATTACTGTGTTGCTGTCATTTCCCCCCTAATTTGTCCATTAATAGTCATTTTATATATATAGGTACTTATATGTTGGGTGTATAAATATTTACAAGTGTTTTATGTTTTTGTTGAATTGATCCCATCACTGTGTAATGTTCTTTTTTTTGTCTCTTGTTATACAGTCTTTGTTTTAAAGCCTATTTTGTGTGATATAATTAATGCTCCCCAAGGTTCCTCTTCATTTCTATTTCTAAAATTTTTTTTCTATCCCTTTAATTTCAGTGAATGTGCCTTCAGATTTCATGTGTGTCTTTTGATGGGTCTTGTTTTTTTCTATTTCTCTACCCTGTGTGTTATGATTGGAGAGTTTAGTCCATTTATATTTAAGGTAGTTGTTGATAGGTATGTATCTATTGTCATTTTGTTCACTGTTTCCTTGTTGTTTTTGTGGTTCTTTTCTATTTCTTTTTCTTCTCTTGTTCTCTTCCCTTGTGATTTGATGACTTTCTTTAGTGTTTTGTTTGGATTACTTTCTGCTTATTTTTGTGTATCTGTTACAGGATTTGGGTTTGTGGTTACCCTGAGGTTCATGTATAACAACCTGTGTATATATAGCATATTATTTTAAGTTGGTAGTTGCTAAAGTTCAGACATATTCTAAAAGCACTATATTTTTATTCCCTTCACCCATATTTTATGTTTCTGATTTCACGTTTTATAGCTTTTTATTTGTGTATCCATTAGTTATTGTAAATATGATTGACTTTATTACTCTTGTCTTATAATCTTCATACTAGCTTATTAGTATTGTTTAGCAACCCTTCCCATATGTTTTCTTTTATCAGTGAAATTTTTTCTATCATATATTTTCTTATTTCTACTTACAGTCCATTCCCCATGAAGTAGTCCCTCTAATATTTCTTGTGAAACCTTTTTAGTAGTGATGAACTTCTATAGCTTGTGTTTATTTGGGACTTCTTTATCAGTTCTTCAGTTCTGAATGAAAATATTGTCTGGTAGCGTATCCTTGGTTGTAAGTTTCTTCCTTTTTGCACTCTGAATATGTTGTCTGCACTTTCTTCTTGACTGATAGAAATTCCTTATTACAGACCACAAAAGATCAATATGTCTAATTTGCAAAATTCACCAAACTGAAAAAAAAAATTATATGTAATTGGAAAGGTTGTTCTGAGGAAGCATACCTTTAATTTTCAGAGATGTGTGATGTTATTGAATACTACATCAGAAACTAATGATGTATTATATATTGAGTAATTGGACA